>DWME01005765.1:0-14477 GCA_018244795.1 Parelbella ahira ahira | reverse complement strand
GCATCCAACCGCTGCCAGCCACTTTGCGTATATTGTCACTCCACCTAGCTGGAGAGTGTCGTACGTTACGTTTGCCAAGCAACTATGAAATAATACCTACTACTTGTATAACTGTCTACATAGAAAAATCTCCTTTCCTTATACATACATTCAAACGTAAAAACATTATTTCCTTCCCCGTAATGAGGCACTGTTACCTGACTGGTGTGTATCCGCCCAGGATAATACATGAAGGAAGTACAAACAGGTAGAACAGCAATCCGAGAATCGCATACATCATGCGCCTTCTAACAGTTTAACCAGTTTAGAGTTAGCAACGCACGCACCAACGTACGAGTACAGTACATGAACTGACTATTTTGTGTTATATCTGACATTCCCATGTTATTTTAATAAATTTTTTTTTTCAATAGTTCTTTTTTCACGAAATGAAATTTTTCTCCTTCGAATTTTTTAGCAGCAAATTATTACACCTCAATAAGATTCTGTTGCGTCACGTAAGAAAGACGCGTTCGTACGTAGCTCGTATAATAAATTCCCATTTATCTCTGATCGTGCTTCAAATGCCTCATGTAGGTAGCACAGTAAACATATGGGATTGGAAAGATGTCCCATCAAAATTTCATTAAAGCCATCAAAAGAAATACTATGGCAATAAAAACGGTGATGTGCCACTTAAATTGGGAAATCCTCATTAGATGACTTCGGACAATAAAATTAAAAACAGCTGGCCTAACAGTACCTTGTTCTACATGCTTTCGTAACGGCTAAGCTAGCTTGGGCACGCGGTTTCGCTTTCTGTTACATACACGTTAAGCTCGGCTCGCTTATTACTTTCACCTATCGACAAATTATTCTAGAGATTACATTATTCTTACAACAATTCTATTTACAATACTTTTGTCGCTACTTGCAATACTTCTATCGATACTTGTATTACTTGATCTCATCGATGGTATACACGATGGTAAACATGGGATACTTTTCCCATTCGTCTCTGAGTGATCTCTTAGACATAACCTCACTTATATATAGACTTAGTATTAGATCTACACAGCCGTGTGGTAAAACATAAAATTGAGAAACAGAATTTCCGCTATGGATAATACCTAATTATTTGGATATTTGTTATCCAAATAATTGGGTAGTTTCACCATCTCATACAATATCTATAGCGACAAAATATGGCAGGTCAATTGCAGAGATTTATTAGATTAAGATTAAACTGATATCAAAATTAACTATTCCAATTATTCATATAATTTTTTTTTATTGATATTAAGATTAGATAGTAATGAAATTAAACATTCTTAATATTACAATGTGATTCTACTATGTAAAATACTAAATTGCAATGTTATGTTTGATCCAACTCACATATTTCTAACCTATTTAGATATTACTTGAACGTTAAACAGATAGTTTAAAAAAATATGTTATTGGGCGTTGGTTTTTTGTCGTTTATCTAACTTTAAACCAAGTACTTACTCTTTATCTCTTCTACGTACCGTTTATCAATGAATTTCTTTGATAAATTCCAATCGCAAATCAGTTTCAACGCCACAAAAGAAACTGGTATTGAAACATATTTCCATAGGTATAGCAATAAACAAACGAATAGACAATATAAGCTGTATCGATAGTAGGTACATATATGTATAGTTTGTTGAATTACCTGTACGTCCCGATTAACAAAACCATAAATATATCACTTACAATCTTAATATACACGTACAAAACTATTCAATTCTAACATTGAACACTATCAATAATGAATGACGAAGTGTTTGACCTGACCTCGCACGCACTTCACATCTCAGCACATCGCACACGCTCAAATGATTAAACCACCTCGAATAACTGTATTATCATGTTGTACTTCGAAAACATACCAAAATAAATCAGGATAATAACCTGTACTTTAAAAATAAAAATATATAACATCACGCCTGATATCCCCGAAGGGGTATGCAGAGGGGTGTAACAGCCCCACGTTTCACCAGTTACGTTTACGGTCCATGGAATAGATGGTGACCCTATTGCCATACATCGGGCACAGATCCAGACTGTACAACTGCGCTGTAAAAATACACTTGTAAAAACTAATGCAAGGCACCCTGTAATCTAAATATTTGAAATACATACATATATACATAATTGCAAGTGAGAGCATAGGAATCTGCAACTGGCTAGTGATATCGACCTGGAAATTTATAGCGTTATTATCAACCTGGAAATGTACAGTATAACAGAATTGGTATACTGTAAGCAGCTGATAGTAGATTTTGGAAATATTAGCCAAAATCGAGAAACAAATGACAACATGTAACACGTACTACATGAAGTATCAAATAATGGTTTTTAAAAAGTATTGTTCTTCTGTGACATGGATATGTGAAATCGTAAATATTTAATAGAATCACTTAGTATTTATTGCAAATGCCATAAATCACCACTATTTTCTAAATCGTCACATACTACATAGTACCATAAGAATAGCGAAGTTCAGACTCCATTTTTTACAGAATTGAATCAGCTATAAAACAGTTTTCCTAGCAAGTTAAGTTGTTATGTCATATAAAAAGTAAAATGCAACGCAACTAGGAAACGTTACAAATACGAGAAGTATTCCTATTTCAACTAAGCGTATTGCTATTTCAACCGGGCGTATTTCTATTTCAAACGCGTGCTAATGTCTGTTTCTGAAACTGTACGTGTCGTTTCCCGTTTCTCACGTCAATCGCGCCACGCAATTGCCTATCGCGCTCTATTGGAGCATGCAGGTCATTGTTTCTGGCCACGCACCGTGACACTTGCACAGACTTGCAATTGCACAAATTAAGAGGCGAGATCTATTCGAGTGTGCGAAAATTGGTTTGGATTTGGTCTATATGTAAATTTATTGATTTTTACGCGTATTTAGGTATAAGATCGTTTTGACATTATTGGCAAAGCAATGAAATTTCAGGCTCCTGTCATAGAAGGTATAGGTTTTGGCGAAATTGGGGTCAGAATTCTAGTGTGTGAAATAACCCTAAACGTTATTATATAACATCAACATGTTCCGTTTCGTAAGCATCAAAATATTTCTGCAGTTCAGGTAAATATACTCTGGATTTTCCTGTATAATAAGAGTAAGAGACTGTAAGACTGTAAGAGACTCTCTAATTAAATCCTAAGAAGTAGCAAACAAGACAACTATGGCTTTTATTGTATGCAGTTGAAATTGAAATTGCATAAATACGCGTGAAACAAAAACTTTACAGAACATACCTATTATATATCATTCACAGTTTATATTTAATTCATAAATAGTAAACATTTTGTGGTCGTTCTTTATAAATCCGTCTGCGATACGAAGCATGACAGGTGCGGACAGGAACAAGCTCATAGCAAGAACAATTCGCGCCAGACATTAGGTTGGGCACGAGCTCGCGTTCTCACGCCGCCGCCGCCCGGAGGCAACGCGCGCGCACGACGCCGACAGATATAAAATTAATTTATCTATAACTATGTCAACCATTAGTCTTTTAAGGATACTTCAGTTCAGATACATCCGAAACATTAAGCGACTACTTTTAAACAGGCCAAACCTGAAAGAAGGCTGACTAGTTTGGTTATCTTGTGTAGTTGAGTTTATACGTCGTAAATGTGAATTTTTATTGCTTTTGTAACATTATGCTACTTTATGCTATAAAAAATGTTTCTGATATTAAAATTTCGTTATTTTAAATTTAATTATTCCTAAATATTAACTACATATATGACATTACTAAAGTACAAGACGAATACGTGCAAAACAAATCACGAAGACAAAAGTTCGTTTCTGAAAAACTTGTCTTTGTCATTTAAGTTGGCATACTTCCATGTTGTACTAACTTTTCATGTCTGGTTGCTTTTAAGCAGTTGAAAGTGTTGGGGTTTCTTACCAGAAATAATGCCCCGCATACTTCAATAAATACAGTGGATAACTGTTTGTTTTGGTAGACGTGAGATTCAGGACAAAGAATACAGATACACAATTACAACCGAAGAAGTAGGTATTTGGAGTATTCAACTGGGATTCATTACAATTTTTGGCAATTCAATAATATCAGCATCAATCACTTTACTTGAATTTAATTATAAATTGACTATTATGCAATAATTTTTATCACAATATTGCAACAATTTTTTACTTCAACCTGATTACATTATATAATATTCGGATGATTACTTACTAACTTAGCTACAAAAATGTTTTTTTTCAATACATACGTCAATTCAATATGTCATTGTATTTAATACATAAAGTAAAAACCCTCTATTACTGATGTTTAAAAAATATATTTTAAAAATATTAACTGAAACTTTATTGTCTCTTTGTGCAAACTTTAAAAAATAAAGAAACATTTTTTAAAACAAAGGTAATATTTTGCGTTTGTTTAATTTTACTTGACAAACCTAATAAACGTATGTTTGTTAAGGACATGTTTTCTTTCGCGCACTTCGAACTGAAGACTAAATAAAGTGTAGAAATGTCCAGGCTATGTCTTCCCGTACCTACTCCTGTAATAATTACAAAAAAAATTATTGTGTTATATATTTACATAACTATATACACAAATGTGCATGTAAACTTCCAAATTTGAAATCAAGGTTATATTGTCTCTTTAGGCAATTTAAAAATTTATCGATGATTAGATTTCCACATCGCTCACATATATAAAATCATTATTAATAGTTATTATTAATTTTTTACTATCTTTTATTTAGGAAATACCTTCAAAATATAGGTAGGTAGTTGGAGGAGATTGACAAGCTTGTTAAGGATTTGCAAAGTACATACATATAGGTAACCTTGTAGATTTACCATTTACTTTTAAGCATGTCTGAAATTATACTTCTACAATTATTCATAAACAGACAATAATATAAATAATTTTTATCCCTTTTTAAGGAGGAATAGATGTGTAGATTCGAACACGTTTCAAAATAAATGGTCAATCTTTTAGTCTTTACCTGTGACCAACGAATATTAAATACAACATAGGTATGTTTTAGTATTTATTTGTTCGTGTCCCTTTTGTCTTAAACCTAGTTGTTTGTATGTTACGTTTTATAGACGCCGAACCTTACGCATGCCACTTATACTTTAATGTTTACACCCATCATTGAAATTAAGTGAATTAAAAAAGAAACAAAGCAATCCTCCATTTTTAATTACTGACTTTAATAAAACTGTCATAAAGGATACATAACTATGAACACTGAATCATTGCCATTATATTATTAGGGTAACCAGATTTATGTTTATTATTTTATTGTAGCGATAAGTTATCGTAGAATCATAAGTTATATGATCGCGCATGACATGACCCACTGACAAAAGCTGCGCACTGATCTTCAGTACATTGTTTTCCCATAGCCCGAACGATTCCATTCAGAATCTCATTACACTTGAAAGGGCCACAACAAATCTGGCGCAACGTTGTTCTCATGGACGTGTCTGTCGTTAGGGCAGCGTGAGGTGACCATTACTGCGTACAAAGAGTTGCCTAAAATAGAGAGCTTTTGTAAGGCGGAAAGACAGGTGAGGTACGAGGTGGGGGCGGGGCGGTCGCGAGCTGCCCGCCGGCTCAGTCGCGCCGCGCACAGTCGCCTCGCACGCCGCACCGCAGCCCGTTGCTCGGTACATGAACACGCACGCGCACGCGATACCCTCCCCCACCACGCCGCCCCACAACACGTGCACCGAGAATTCAGTGGAAGCGTCAACGACTGATGATAACTAAATAACAATAAAGTTCAACATGCAAGAGCAGAGCACCTCGCGATCGAACAAGTCTACATTGAACTCATTAGAAAGCGCAATCATCAAGCTCAAGAACAACCTTCAGATACAGGACACTAAGTCGTCGGATATGAGCGCGATGTTGAGCGTCGATCCGCCGTCACCGCACGAAGACACGAAAACTAGTACAAGTAAGGGTGTTGTTAGTTCATCTCAAGTTACAAATTTAAATTTGTCTATAGCGTCTGCCGCTCTATTGCAAGAGAATATGTTACAAAGATCATTGCAAGGTGTGGTAATATCGTTGCAAAATGCAATGATGAATTCATTGCAACAAGCTGCGCTTTTGCCTTCCAATTCTGCGGCAGCTGCAGCCCTCAATCTGCAAGCATTAGAATCTTATTTGACTTTGCAACGTTTGACATCTGTATCGACTGTAAGTAATGCAAATCCATCGAACATCACTGAATCGACGTCAACACCGAAACAAGATATATTAAGGATAGCGACGGCTAGTGCAAAAATTAACGAAATAGATGTTTCTGAAGTTCCACCGAGAGTTATTTCGCCAAAAACACCCGAAGAATACCCATTATCTGATGCAATAGCAGCCGAAGATGTCGATCTATCTGAGGAAGTGGAAGAAGACTTAGCTTTACTAGACAATGAAGATGAATTTACACTAGAACAACATTTAGAATCAACATCTAAGGGTTACGGTTACAGTTCCTCGGCGAGTTTAGATAACGGATACCCGAGCCTTCTCATGAACGCAATGTATCAGCAACAAATGAACGGAAGTCCCTCGCAACCGCCTCTCTCACCGCAAGCATCAAATTCCTCGAGTTCTAAATCCACAAACAGTTCCACGTCCTCGACGGGTAGTAGCATATCAAATAAACAGAAAACCACCGGCAGTGGGCCGCGGACGAAGAAACAATTCATATGTAAATTCTGCAATCGACAATTTACTAAATCATATAACCTACTTATTCATGAAAGAACACATACCGACGAGAGGCCGTATTCCTGTGACATCTGTGGAAAAGCTTTCCGACGGCAAGATCATCTTCGAGATCACAGGTAACATTTTTATTATTTTATTTTTAACTTTTTAACGTTATGAAATAATATATAAATAAAAAGCATCCAGTTATTCATACCATCTACAAGATGATAAAATGATGTAACGCATTCAGTGCATGCCTTCTTTTCAAATTAATCATATGTTATGTACTATAAATAACATACAAAACATGATAATAGAGAATACTATAATCGTTATCTAGGAATAAAACGCACAAAAATATTTATAAAACTAACGTACACTTGTTTATATTTAGTAATAATATTGCTTTTTATTACCTTTTTCTGAAAATACTATCTACATATAATATATGTAACTATGTCTAAGATACATTTTCAGAATAATATATTGTATAATATTAACCTTACGTATAAAACATTGTGTTGCAATGCATAACATTGTTGATGACTGAAATATATCTTCTATAGCTTTTCATAGAAGATAGTTAAATCAACAGAACGTGTCATATTTTATTCTCCGATCTTAAAATTCCGTATCGGATGGCTCGGTTTTATTTATAAAGATAAAACAACGTTATGGCCGTGTCGAAGAACGTTTTAGGTGATCACGATTCTCATTTTTCGATATCAATAAAAGATTTTGGTCCTCGGGTTTCAACGCGAAACGTTATGAACTCTTGAATAATGGCGGTGAAGGAATATATTTAAAAACAAAAAGGGTTAAGTACGGCCGGGCAGATGGTATCGACCAGTCGTTCGTCACGCTCGTAAATTATTTCACAAAACCACCGCTAATCTGAGAAGAGCCGATGTTTTAATTTTGGTCTTTCATTTTATTCGTCTCAACACTGAATTCCATATAAATCCGTGCGCATATCTTTTTTATCTCGAAATGTTATCTCAAAAATAAGCACAGTCTTAATTCGACTAAAACAATCGTATACCAAAGAACATATCTCAATAAATAATGCCATTACATTCATAGTATTTATAGTCGTACAACAAGTTTTAACGTCTCTTTATCTACTCTACCACTTATCTTTCCGAGTTCCCAACCGAAAGGTGTTGAATTCTTAACACCTGTCTCTCGGCGATTTCCACCCAAATCACCGTATCTCTGTAGCAATAAAATAAATTTCGTGTAGACGCCGGAGGGTTAACCTGGGACCGGCCGGCCCTGCCTGTCGATGTTCAATCGATGTCCGTTGACACGATACATTATAATGGACCGGAGCGGGCCTTCAACGGGTTTTAACGAAGCACGTGGTGATCCTGACGTGAGGATTAATATGGACGACAAAAAAAGCCAGTGGTAAATATCCTTCGCATACAAAATTAACTTTTGGTATTGGAGCTGTTGCGCGTTCGTTGCTTTTTTGTACATTCACATTGAATTTGTTGCTTGTTTGATAACTTGATGTCTCTTTATATAAAAATGGTTTCTTTGAAGCGGTACGTAATTTTATGGTAATAATGAAATGCGAACTTGTTATACAATGAAAAGTCGCTTTGTTGAACCCGTTTATTTGATATTTACCAATCCCTTTGTGTGCAACCTATTTACCTACTTAAACTAAATAAACATTTAACACATTGAGGCGCGCTGTACCCTTAGCCGTGAAAAGATTTTTTTTCTAACACGACCTGTTTGTCGACTTGTCACTTCAAACGTTCTGGTCCGATGTTTCTCGTGTTAGCGTTCGCCTCGTTCATTGAAGGTGGTTTGGGAACATGAAAGTTAATATTGAAACTAGAATTTCATAGTTCATCAAGATCAGTTGTGCGATTAATTAATCAACGGTGTCGTCGCGTTAGTACGAGTTAGGCCTAACGCGCGGCGCGCGATGTCAGGCCACGCTCTGTTGCCCGCGCCCTAATCGCTATCATCTCCTCTTATAATGCCCAAATCATTTTTTCATTTATCATCGTGTACCTCTTTATCGTTAACGTTCTAATCCGACGATTATAACACGTATTACGTTACTTCGGACACGTCGTAATTTTCTCTTTTTAAATCTATTTGTTTAACTGATACGTAGATAATAATTTATCGTATTCGATTCTCGATTTCCGAGCAACGTTATTATTGATTACACGTTCTCCGCCGTGTTAATTATACTTTGTGTGCTTTTGATTAACTCAAAATCTGTTATTACTGATAATAAAACGATAAATATGAGAACCGTTGCAATCCAGCGTTAATTTAATAATGTTGGCTTTTGAAGAATTGAAATATTTTTTTGAATCAGCCGTTATAAATAAAAGTGGTGCAATTCTCGCTAAGACAAACTAGGTACATTTTAATTATCACTATTGAGTACCTCTTCAAACTTACGCGTTTCATTTTATTTACTTAATTAAAACCAGTATAGAGAATATGTAATATTTCAAAACACGTTTATGAAGCTGCAAAAAGAAACACAGTACGATCATTTCCACGTTGGTGTAATAGATATTTTACGTGTAGGTGTCTGTAACAGGAAAAGATAAATAACTTTAAAAGATAAAGCTTGACCGGTGCTGATATATTTTTATCAAAGCCAGTTAAAAGACAACTTGAAGAAGATTTAAATTTACTATTAGAGATTGTAATTTCACAATCAACAACAGTTTTGTATACAAAGCCGAATGAAAATATATTTTGGCAATGACTCATAGGCATTTCTCTATATGTATACATATTAATAGTTGCATAAATAATAACAGTTATGAATTCAATGATATTTCATCTCTACCTTCAGCTGTTAAGAATAATGATGTAGATTTATCAATTGTTAAGTGCTAAAAGCCAGGCCAATATTCGATTACCTATGGCAGCACGCAACGCGAGTTTTTAATAAGATAAATTTGCACCTGCAGAATTTTTATCTCAAATATATCTACGAGTATAACTCTTACATAACTATTAATCAGTTCAACTAATATTTCACACCAGACAATTGTGATACTTATCCAATCAATCCAATTGTCATATTACATCATCCAATTGTTGTACTTACTGTGGAAGTCTTTAAACGATAACTTCGAAATCATTTAAACAATATTAAACTATCCTTACATATCTTGATTCAACTTTGGTTAATTATTGAAATTGAATTACATTTAAATTAGAGAGAATTATAAAGACGTTTGTTTTCGTTTTCATAATTAGAATTACATTTACAAAATATATGTTTTCAGTTATTCGTACAAATTTTTACAATTAATATAGGTACATATACCAGTACGTACATATGTAATATGCAGTATATGGCCACTGTGGCCTTAACCCTCTCATTTTGTGAGGAAGCAATGGAACAATAAAAATGTGGAAAAAATATATGTAAAATTAATATATGTTTGTATTAACGTTGTATACGTATATATGTATATGTATAAAATAATAGGTATAATTTGTAACGTACATATTAACTGTAGAGTAGGTAGGTAAGGTCTATTGATGTTAATGAAGTGGGACCATCTAGTCAATGAACCTCCTCAACAACTTGTTAGCGTAATACTAAAACTTTTAGATAATTTCCCAAAAATGATATAATATGTAACTATAAACAGAAAAATGTACTTAATTAATGTTTCTTTTCGCTAAGGATTTGTCTATAACACAAATTACACAATGCAGAATGATAAACTAGTGAACATTATTACCTGGATTGATTTTGTGTAAGCAAAACAATATTTTTTAATTATTACGTCAAAGCATTTGCCTGCCGCTTTCCAGTGCAGTTTATTTTAAAAAAGCGTTTCATCGTCATCGTCATCGTCAGTCCCTTGATGTCCACTGCTGGACATAGGCCCCCCTTAACGGGCGCCACGTCTAAGGGTTTTCGTTTTTCTAATTAACCATGCATATTATTTATTCTAGAAACTTCTAATCTAGAAAGCGAAACGTATCTTTTAAATGTAAAAGTTAGAAGTGAACAATATTTCTTAAAACCCTTATAATAATACAAAGACTACGATTTTCGACATCCTTTTTTCGACATTGTCTAAATGAATTTTTTTTTCATTTTCCTAACAAAATATTATTATTCCTCTGTTAAGGGCAACAGTTTTGATGATCTTTCCCATTGATAACTAATGGTAGTACCTACATTCCCGAATAACGAGGTATCATTTTATTTAATACATTCTTCCTTATACATTAGTATGACGTAACAAAGAGCTAACCTAGCCTAGTGACACTCTCCACCGAATAACTCTCGAAGAATAATCAGAATTGTTACATTTTAATCGAAAATTTTTGGCTGTAAAAAGGCATTTCCCGGAAATAATACATCTAATTATAGAATCAGTTACCAATGTATAGTTGATACAACACAGGCGCTCGTTTGCTCCCCTCTCACACGAGGTGTTTATGACACGCGAGCAATGTTTCTGCGCCTGCAGTCATGACGTGTTTATTGAAGCTTTAAGTCCGTTGAGCTTGCTATCAAAGCTATTAAGTACCGCTCTAAAACTCGAGCGAAATTATCACATGTAATGCAATTATAATCTCTTGTAACTGTATTTGTTTACGGTGGTGTTCTATATTGTTATGTTACTACAACGTGGACTTCTATTTTTAATAAAAAATACCCAAATTTTATATATATATACTAGATTATCAATTCTGAATGCCTTACTTACTGATTTTGAGCTTATTTGTATATTTTCATTACCCTGTAAGAATACTAGTCCGATATTTGATAAAATACTGGTCACCGTCCCCTTCATTTAATTTTTCTTTAAACTGCGTAACCCTAATATGATTTATTAACTTCGATGACATTGTCTAATTCCACTTCTCTCTTTCAGATACATTCACTCGAAAGAGAAGCCGTTCAAGTGTCTTGAATGTGGTAAGGGCTTCTGTCAGTCGAGAACGCTGGCCGTCCACAAGATACTACACATGGAAGAGTCTCCACACAAATGTCCTGTTTGCAATAGAAGTTTTAACCAAAGGTCGAACCTCAAAACACACTTACTAACCCACACGGATATAAAACCCTATAACTGTTCTTCATGCGGGAAGGTATTTAGAAGAAATTGTGACCTGAGACGCCACAGTCTAACTCACAATCTCGTTGGGATATCCTCCGTGAATACCTCCCCGAGTAGCGCTGGCGGCAAAAGTCCTTTATTGAATCCGAATTTCCCAATCGATAGTTTAGACACTGAAGATGAGAATTAGTGATACGTAGTGAATTGGTAGTTTGATAGACAGAAGACTGATATGAACATACGTGCCTTGTAGTTATAAACAGAGCTAATTCTTGAAATAAAAACTTAATCTTTTGAATGATATGTACACTATGAATGATACAACTTACAGCAATGTGTAACTTGTAATATTACCACCTAATACTTATGTCTTTGTTGGATAACGTTTATTGAAATAATATGTGAAGAACAAGTTTTGATAATTGATTGATTTGAACAAGTTTTGATAAAGATATTTTTATGTAAAGTAACATTTTTGATAAAGATATTAGGATTTTTAATTAACAAACGTACGTTTGTTAAATTTGTTATTAGTTTTCTTGAGGAATTAGCTCTTACTTAGTGTATACGCAATAATTATTGAGATCTTTGTGTAAGTATTATCTTTGTGTCGATAAATGTACGTCTCAATCAGTGTATGTTTTCTGATCTCATTTTTCTGTAAATATAAATTATATAATGTACGCCTAAGTCAAACTGTACACCCTGTCCGTCCTATTTGAAATAAAAAAGACACATTGAAAGCCAAGTACCTACTACCTATGCAACACACGATTTGAAATTTACAAAATTTTATAGTCTTCCTTTTAAATGTATAGTGTTGTAGAAACGTTTTTGAAAACTTTTGCTTTTTGTATTATTACATGTATAATATAGTTAACATATTATTGATAGTATAATAAAATTGATGAGTTTTTAGTTTCATTTTTATTTTACCCTTAACAATGTTGATAGCGATTTAAAAAGTATTTTTGGAAGAAAGTTGTAAGGAAAAATTGTTTTCGAGAATATGACCGACAAATGATTTTAAAGGAAAGTAGAAACTTAAATTATTTGTTCAAGAAAAGTCCACAAATCAATGATTTTTTCGATTATATTATTTCATGAAAATGACACTATTGTTGTAATACGGCTCGGTTACAATGAAATAGTAAAGCCGGAAAAAATGAAAATGACACTATTGTTGTAATATGGTTCGGTTACAATAAAATAGAAAAGCTGGAAAACATGAAATATTTTTCAAATATATTAATCACATTGGTCAATAACAAAAAGACAACCATTGCACAAAGCCCATGTACACACAACGCTCCGACTGAATAGTTTCAAAAGGCGAGATACTTATTTGTCTTAACATAACTTTCACGTGGGGTAATAATAATAATGTCCCACGCGAATATCTCATTAAAACTTTTTGTACATTGCAATTGTCACTTAACACTGTTAATGACGTATTTGGTCTATAGTCACCGTGGCCAATTAATTAGCAGTGGGCTACTTGTTCATTTCCCGATCGAATGTAATTATATCTGAATGATACATTTAACTAATTTAAATTTACTGAGTCGATAGTATCGATAGCACATACCTACTACTCAGGCAATTATAATATTTAATTTTGAGTGTGAAGAGTGATTTGAAATAGAAGGCTGCCTAAACAATATTTACTTGGCTTTTTTCTTTAAACAACTCAGTATACTGGCTATAAAACAATATCTCATTATCTCCAAAAAATATTATAACAATTACGATAATAGAACACCGTGTGAATGATACAATATATATTTTTCACATCAATGTCTTTTCTTATCTGTATTAAACCTCTAATATCCTCTTGTAGTCTGTCAAACAGAGGACCGGAGAGGAGAACCGGTCATTACACGGATAGCTCTGACGACAGGTTTCAGAGGAAATAGTCACTAAAGTTTATCTAATAGCGAGCCGTTGGACTAACGATGGCTTGCTAATTCATTGGCTGGCTGGAGTCGACTTATTACCATGGCGTAACAAACTTAGAGATTATTCCAAAGTTGAATAAAATTTGCCGTTACTAGAATATATGTCGGTATTTACTCATAGATACTTGGTCACTATTAAGTACAGGTAGGTAGTAAGTAGTAAATCTATTTGTACATTTTATGAAGAAAATAAATAAACAACCATATATATCAAATTTGAATCAAACTTTATAAGAACAAAAATTTAAATCGATTACATTCCTGAACGACATCCATATCAGTAGCTGATTAAAAAATAATTTTATCCTCCAAATACTAAAATGTTTAAACTACATATAATATTGTCTGCCTCATGTTGATCCGGCGTGATTATAGTATAATATTTTATTCTTAAACACGGATTTCCTCAGAGATTAGGAAAGTTTAAGAACATAAAATGTCCACCACGCTGCCCAAGTGCAAGTTGACAGACCACACGTTTGAAAGAAAACTGTTTAAAGAACTGTGAGATATACTTATTGTTTCCACAGTGATATTTATTTAAAAAAAGCACATATAATTAGGATAGACTTGAGTGTGTTCCAGAATTAAACTGTAGGTATACCTTCTTAGTGATCGTGCTATTTTTATTTACATTAATATCATAATATCTCACAGTAGGTACCTACTACAAAAAAGAAAAAACCGTATACTAAAATTTCATTACAATAAAGTACAAC
>DWME01005764.1:0-14478 GCA_018244795.1 Parelbella ahira ahira | reverse complement strand
TGTTTTTATATTAAAGTCGGTTGTTCGTCTAGTATTTTTTAGACATTAACGAATATTTACAGAAAAAATATTGTACTGAGTATTTATTTATTTATTTTATTCTTTATTGTTGTTAACAAAGGGCGGATTTAATGCCAATTGGCATTTTCTTCCAGTCAACCCAGTACCTAGTTTCTTTAAAAATCAAAACTTAACTAGGCTTTTGCCAGAATTATACTACTACGTAACATCACGCTTGTAATCCTCGAAGGGGTAGGCAGAGGGGTATACTACAACCCCATGTTTCACCAGTTACGTTTAAGTCTCATGGAATAGGTGGTGAGCCTATAGCCATACACCGGGCACTGATTCAGACTGAAATGACTTAGACACGTTGTACATTTATTGTAGATTAAAATTGCCCTTTACATCATATATGTAATTTAAACTTAAGAGTTATCGTAAAATAAAAGTAACTCGCACGAAAATAAAATCAAACGCGGCTCTTACACCCCTGACAAGACCCGCTTTGTCTTACTTGATACGAAGTGGAAATAATCGTCAGCCCAAAAATGCTTTCCCGAGTATTTCCACTTGCTAATGCACGTTCAATGAAGGGTTGTTAAAAACGTTGAATTCGTTCTATAAATTAAGGGCAGAAAAGCTCATTAACAGAGCTATGACCTCGCCAAAAGAGAATGTTCTCCGAGGAAAATTACCCTCACTAAGGGTAAATGCAGGTGTATAATTTCCTGTTAAAAGGTACGCAAATGCTTGCCCTCATTCGGGTTTAAAAGGAGGAGTGGTCGTATAGTATAACATTAGTGCGCTGTTAAATATATATAAGATTTAACTCTCATGCCGGTCTGTACGAAGTGGCAGCTTGGATTGAATTGTGAGAAACGATTATGTTCAAACGCCATATTACCGATTCAGTGAATGCTCGAAGTACTAGTCATAAGATGGCGACGTTTCGACATTCTAATCTTTGCGAGCAAAAACTAAGAACATTATGTCTATAGCAATTTCCTTCGACCTCAGAAATGTAGACTTGGTATGTAATTTTAAATAAACAAAGCACTAAGATGGCAAAGTAATATGGTATAGCTAACAAAGTCTAGAAGTAGATGTAATATGTAGTATAAAGCGAGGTACAGATAATCGAAACTGTGAAAAGAATAAGAGAAAAAACGTTAGGTGATATTGAAAAGCTATTGGATTCGGATTGTGAGGTTAATGTAACATCGTATCTTTACAAAAGCGAAGAGGCTTTTGTGCCCTGTAGTAATGAAAATAGAGTTAATGGACCAATTCTGAAATGACACATTTACTAGGATTTAATAAGGTACGATATCCGAAAATAGAGGTGATCAGGAATAGTTATGTTAGGAGTAGGTTTAACTTATTAACGAAAAGCAACGAATTCGTAGATTTGAGGCAATGATACTGACCCTAATATTCTTTTTATCGGCATTCGTAATATTTTCTAGATCGCTTTAATCTGCGAGTTTCATCAGTTTTAACAGCTCAATAAAAATACTTGTTCGTAAACGTCACTTGTCTGGTCGCGCAAATTTTTAGTAAGAGACGGATATAATTTCTTTTTTATGTGCTTTTACGTTTGCAGCTTAAATAAGAATTCGACCGTAATCGTATTTTGCATTGAAAAATGTTATTTAAATAATACGTAACGCAGTCACGGCATTTTGACCTTCTAAGCAATTTTGTTATTCATTATTTAATTCGCTCAAACCGATTACAACATTTTCGATGACTAGTTATTATATAAGAATTTTCCTTAACATATCTGATACGTGAACACATTTAGGAGAAATACGAAAAATATGGTTCGGAGCAGTGACGTCTTTCAGTACCGTTAACATTTTATTTGTCAATATTTTTCCTTGAAAACATCAACACAATTTTTTTTTTCAATATATTCAAACAAAATCCTTAATTCTGTAAGAATATTTTGAACGAGTATTTAATGTAAATTCATTCATTTATCAATACTTATCGATAAAAATTAATATTTTGGCAAAATCAACATACATTATACTATATTGAGAACATACCTGTGGTTTCATTAATGTTGAAGAACGGTGTGAATGGATTTCCTTCAGAGACGAGGCCATATCTGATCTGTCTCGGGGCGCCTTTATCACCGTCTTCAGCGCGAACCTTCACGACCATATCTCCGGGGACCACTTGGCGAGGCAGATGCGTGATAGGCGGGGCAGCGGTGAACACGGGCGGCATGTCTTGGACATCTTGGACTACAACAACCACTTCCAGACCTGCTATATTCCGAGTATCTTTACCGATCTCGACGTATGGATCCTGGAAATAAAATTTTGTGATTTCGACATGAGTCATAGCGGTATTAATACATGCGCCATAAAAGAGATGTGCCTAGCAGTGGGATTTATAAGGTTTTGCAGCCATACAAGTATACAAACTGATTTCGTACTGTATCAGTTTTCAGACTAAAATAACTTTCTTACGCATTGCTGAATTAACCTCTTGTTTAATCACATAATCGGGGAATTGGTCCTTTATATGTTAATATTTTCTAAGAATGTAATAGCACAATATATACACGATTTTTTTTTATAAAATAGTCGGAGAAATGAGCATAAGTGTAGCCTATCCATCATGAGAAATAATACTCTTTCGACAACATTCGTATTGGAAGACAAAGAACACGCTATGAACATAATTTACTATTTGGCAATAAATGATCATACAATAAAACTGGTATTTACTAAGCCCATAGATTGGCCAGTCCTTGCTATATCTCCGAAGTAAATTGCAATTCTAAACGGACATTTATGCAAGCAATCATTATAAGGGTTTGAACCAAATACCTGCTTATTATAAAACGTTACAAAACACAGAAATAAGGTAAGCATTGTACTCTCTAATCCGCATTGTTGTAGAGCGACTCCATTTAGTATAATAATACAGCTAAAATAAAATCCAAGCCCTTTCTAATACGCCTTTGTACGTTAAGAGGTGGACCGTAACAAATGTAAAGCATTTCGTTTAATTTCCGGATTCAGATAGATAATGAACATGCTGAGAAATAAAATTTGATAAGTAACAAGATATGTTTTGGCGAAAAAACCTAAACGTTTGTTGAGATGTCTATGCAATACTGTCGTAAAGCAAGTAAAGTGTCCTACATATTTTCATTTTCATTACTGTCAATATTGTCAAAAGTATTTTAGTAAGCCAACTTGTTGACATTCCATAGAACTATTGTAAGCGGAGTAATAAATATCGTCATAATATACATATTTTCATTTTTCGTACATATTTTTTAGAATGTTATTTATTGAATAATTAATTTTTTATATTTATAAAATCCTTGCAATTTTCAAGGAAAATCAAATGACAAGAATATTGTGAATCGATATTTAAAGAATTTTTGCTTAAGTTACTTACGACTGCTAGTAACGTCAAGTGATACATAGACTGGGCCTCGAAGTCCAGCGGCCCCACAAGGAAAATCGTGCCCTCGGTGTTTTCAGCTGACACTCGACGCTGACGAATAGCGAAAAGCGGCGATCCCTAGAACATCATTGACAAATTTGTGAACTAGTGAATGTAAGATTATTTCAGTTCTAATTTCTAGAATAAAAATATAATTAGAAAAGTTTGTTTTTTATTTTCATTCGGAGTGAATGGTCATTAAAAATTGTTTATAAGACGTTTTGAAAAGACTACAGGTACATTATATATATCTTAATATTGTAATGCCTTTCCTTTCATTTGTAACCCAAGTCATACCATTACATTTATAACGTAAACTTTTAAGTATACCATCACATGCATCAACAAGTCATCAAATGACTAACATAGCATAGAAACACACAACAACAGCACCAACAGACTAATAATACAGTATAGGTATGTAAGAAAACAGTGAGTTCGAGAGCACGCAGCGAAAAGACGACACGCTTTGAAATTATAGTAGGTAAGTATAAGGACACGCTCTCCATTATTACAGCGTTTAAGTGGCCGATAAACCGAGCAGAGGTTACGGGTGCCGGCCATTCTCCACGCACTGTGATAATTTAACACGCCTCGAGTCTTCTTAATGCCTGGTAATTGTGCAACATCATCGCACCCGGCGAGCAGACCGACCTGTCTAACCCTTCTCAATTCAACAGCGCAGTAATAATTTCCATTTAAACACTTATGACGAACACAGCAAAAATTCCTCACATTGAAACAATTGTTCGTGGACAGGGCGCGATGGCGCTCATTGGGGAAGGCCTATGTCCAGCTGTGGACTGAGATAGGCTGATGATGATGATGATAATGAAAACAATTATGTGTAGATAGTGTCGAACATTCTTTTTGTTTTTAAAAAGTAATATAGACGATGTTTATAAGGCTGGGATTTATTATTTTATTATCTATTCAATAAAAAGAGCTAACTACTTGTAAAACAAACTAGTTCTTTATACGGATACAATTGACATCATAAAGCGAACTGATTGCAGTTTATAAATTGAGGAACGCGAAACGTGATACAGATAATGAGTATCGTAGATTCGTTGCTTGTTCGAGAGGTGTGTTCCGTTTAATTTATGAGCGTATTTCGCCAACACTGGGACACGTCAGCGCGGTATCTCAATGAAAATGAGCACTATTAGTGCAAGCGAAACTTCATTACACGGCGACTGTCAAATGTGTGTCGAACACGAAGTGGTATTGCGTAGAAAGCCATTAACCATTCCTCAATTCCTTCCTCATTTAAAATTTAAATTATGCGTCTCACCCATAATTCCAATTCCAAAGGCTTCGGTGACACGGGATTCTTCCTTGCTATTACTATTTCGAGATCCGTCCCGCGCTTGGCGTCCTGCAACAGAGCGCTTTAGTTTTACATACAAAAAATGTAAGTGCTACGTTTAATAGAGGTGAAGTTCATTTTGATTTTTCATATTCGCGCCGAAGGAGCGAGGGTGCGCGGCCGTCATCATCATCAATCATGACACATCACGCGGCAGGCGGCTGACGCTGCCTCATTTGTTGCCGTATACAAACCTATCTATGAGCGAGGTTGGAGCTTTTTACACACTCCATGAATCTTAATCCTCCGCATTCACTGGATAAAATCTCTGCGAGTTCGATCTGTCATCGGTTATCAAACAAACTGTCTACGGTATACGTAGGTACTTTATAAACATATTATGTATGTAACTATTGTGTTGGATAAACGTTAGGGTTGAATCTATATTTTCGGGAACGGATATTACTGTTACTTGATTAAATAATCAGAAATAAATTAAAAATGTTGATGAGAATGACTTTTAATATAGTCAATTATAGTTGGAAAGATTGTACATATGTAATTTGATAATAATTGAAAGATTTTTCTAGAATAGGTACTTTAACTTTTAGATTAATTAGATGAAACGAGTAGATGATAGGAAGAATTCCCCAATATGGTGTAGTACAACACAGAACACTCAATAAGTAGAATAACAATTCTTTTTATTATATACAGGTTATCCGAGGTGCTCACGGCCGTCGCCCATCTTCAAGTGATTTATGCTTTGTCGATTTGCTAACCAGATTACATCTATCAAATATAACCGCAACCTAAGCAAATATAACAAAAACACGACTTGTATTTCCGTATAGACCAACCACCACAGTCTGTACAAACCAAAGCGTTCATCACTTTGCAGCAGTGGTCCTTATGAACACTGTTCCGGTAGAGAGGAAGTCCTCGAGGCCCGTAATTCTCACGCAGGACCATTAGAGTTGCAGTGTGGGGTAATTAAATCCATCAAACCATCCTTTTATTTCCGGAAAGATACGAACCTCAGGAACCAAAATAATGCCAGGTTGGTGGGGAAAGATGGTGTCGCGAGGCGTGGTGGTATTTGTCCCGGTGATGGAGCAAGCGATGCGGGCGCTGCGGCCGCGGGTGTTGCGCGCTGACAGCCTGAAGTCCACGTACCGCCCCGGCTCCAGCCTCCGAAGCAGGATCACGTTCGCCTGGCACACCGAGTTGTAGCGCGTACATGGTAGAGACTCGATGCCGATGTCCAGCCGACCCATTTGTCCTGAAAATATCTGAATGTTTTAATTGTGTCGCAATAATTTACAGCCAAAAGCATTGACAATCAAAACTAGCAAGACAAATTTATTAACATGATATAACTCTAGAGTACGATATATTGGCTGCTGTAGTTAAAGACTCAAAAACGTGCGATATTACATATTATCACGCACAAAGACAAAACGAGATTGGATATACTTACTAAAAATTATTGTATTAATAAGGTTGCAAGTATTGTAACGATATTACCTATGAGTTCGAAGTGCAATGGGTAGTCGAAGTCGGGATCGGATGCGCGGACGCGGTAGATGACGGAGCCGACGGCTGCGTCCGCCGGGACCAGTACAAGCCGCATTAGCGTGCTGGGGTCGAACACCGGCTCGCCGGCGCGCGCGCTCCCCAGCACCACCACGACCAACACCAGCGCCGCTGCGAACGTCATCCTGCCGACAAACAGTTAATACACATAAGATTTTTATATTACAGATAAGATTTTACTAATAGGTTTTTATAGTACAGTTTTAGTTTTAATTTTAATTACGGTTGACTGGTGGAGAATGTCACAAGGCGTTAACTTCGCTTTCTGTTATGATTGCTTATAGTACAAAGACATCCTGGTTCGTTATTTTCTCGTTTTGATAGCATTCTTGTTATCATCATCAACATTTTTTGTTCCAATGTGGGACACAGGTTTTCTCTCTCTTAGAATGAGAAGCTTAAGGTCATAATTTGTCGTGGTGGCCAAATGCGGGTTGGCAGATTTGACACGCCCTATATCTAGAACAATTTGGAGAGCTCTAAAGTGTGCAGGTCTCTCACGATGTTAGCCTTCCCCATTACAGCAAGTGATATTTATTCTTATAATCGTGCACACATTCATTGCAAAGAACTCCACATCAGGATTTGAACTCAGAATACTCAGAAGAAGAATTTGAACGCTAAATCACCAGGCTCTTACTATTTCACAAGTTTGTGTTAGTCAGTGAACATTTTTATTGACGAGTCTGAGCGTTTTAAAGACATCTCCAAGTCTTTTGATTCCATTACATTTTCTCTGTTAATTCATAACTCTCGTCGTGATGACCACGGGCATAAACATAACGACAAGTTGAATAATGTCTGGAGCCGGAACGGACGTTTAAATAGAATATTTACGCATCTGCCCGCCACGAATTGAAACTTGGCCATATTGTTGGTTACATTTAGATGAGAATTCTCTTTTACGACTCTATATTTACAACGGTTTATGATCTCGTAAAGTGGGTCATAAAGTTATTATTTACACGAAACTTCTATAGTATGTTTCGTGTTAATAACTTTAAAGCTACACTTAATGTTAGTTTTAATGTAAATATTACTTATTTCATTCGTTTCTATGTTTATAAAATTTATCACTCTGGTAGTATTATCAGAACAATTTAAATTCGTAAGATGTTTAGACATTTGTAATGAATCTAATATATTCATTTATGAAAGAAGTTATCGTAGTACTAAAATTTAAGGTTGAAGGGAGGTTACTTAACACAGAAAATACTTTTCAGAGTTTATTATTAATCTTTGGCACTAACGATAACAAAGTTTTAAAGTTGAATTTGTTACGTCGCTTGGCAATGCTCTAGTTTAATTTGATTTGTAAAATTTTTTGATGACCATACTTTTACTTTACATTTCTTTAACTCTACATGATAAGGAAATATTACGCTATTTCTGGAAATCGAAACTGATTGCTTTTTTTATTGTTCAGCGTTCTCGTATTTATCGATAATTTTAGTTATTATTATTTGGTTAGGTTGTTCTTTTTAATGGTTATTTTTGTCTTTTATTATTGTATATTGCGTAAGAATTAATTAAAATTAACGTAACACATGTAACATCACACCTATAAGCTCCGAAGGGGTAGACAGAGGAGTGTAGTACTTGTGGCGTCCCTGAAATAGTTTTCACACACAGAAAAATAAATGACATTAGGCGTCAAACGTGACACTGCATATTATTCATTATCGCTTTATTGCTTTTCTCTACTGAAAATTAATTATAATCGTGTTGATAACCGCTTCATACTCTTCCACGGCTCACCAGTTACGTTTATGGCCATGGAATAGGTGGTGAGCCTATTGCCATACACCAGGCACAGAATCAGATTCCGAGTCACTACTAGAAATTCTAAATTGGAAAAATCCAATAGTACCCGAAATCCAATAGTACCCGACCACGGCCTAGACCCCTGGACCTCCGGATCGGTAGTCGCGCTTGCAACCACTCAACTAACGAGGCAGTCAAAGAACATAAACGGTTTACATTAAAATTTGTTTTACAACATGCTATTCAGATTTTATCTACATATTTATGAAATAAGTAGTAGTTCCTATTTAACAATAACAATGGATTCGTGCATTCTTTTAAAAACTTCCTATATTGTTTAATAAGTCAAACAGCCTTAACATTTACGTATTTACTGACATTGCTTTATATCTGACAATTACAAATAGGACTGTTTTAATGTAACATATTTAAAATGAAGACCTAATATTAATACAAAACGATTAGTTTCCCAGTGTAGCAAGCGATCTATGGTTGCAACGTATCGATTTAACGAACATCCCCGTAGATGTTTCATAACTAAATCACCCTCGTCATACTCGTGAGAAGGAAGCCGCTACATTCAATTATAAATTACGCGCATCTCAAGGATACCGCAACCGCCAGAGTTGCGAAAGGGAAAACGATGTTATGAAATCATTCCGCTTCTGTGCTAGCAGGAAGCACCCGCTCTTTATAGCTTTGTTGGTAATAACTCGTTTAAATTTTCTATTTCGAGATGGTGTGTCATTTGCCCACTTTATATTTTGTAATGAACGTGAGTAAACACCGGTGTGGTGTATCGCAGAGGTTTGATTAAGATTTAACAAGCTTTTTAAATGTTTATAGAACGTGCTCTGATATAGAATTAGAAGTGACAGCGAGTTGCTACAACGTTAGCAACCATCATTGAGTCGTTAAAGATAAATAATTATCCTGTAATGCTCAATTCCCGTTGAAAAATTTCCGCGTTTAATATAAAAGGTAACAGTGATCTTGCAATCTACTAATCATTCTAGAAATCCATAAAAACAGAAATATCTAATAATTTACTAGGATGGATAAAGGACATTTGTATTATACAGTAGCGTATTTATATAAATACATATGTACCTACAATATAGAGCAAATTCTCACAAGTCTATAATAAAATGTTCCACACTTCTATCTTTTGAAGTCACCTTATAGTAACGTTGCAAGAAAACGAACAAAATCGGCAATAAGAACACAACGTAAACAGAATGATGCTTTGAAGTTTTAGTTACTAAGCTAAAAAAGAAGTTACTGATCTCACTCTTTGTAAGCGACGAATAAGGGGTATTCCATATGTTCTTGCAGCCGCCGTTCGCGATGTTCCATGTATTTTGAATGCATTTATTAGATTTTATAGTACTTTTACAGAGTGTAATACACTCTGACGTCTCTCCCGTTACGTTATAATTCCCATTATGTAATAGGTGGTGAGATTATTGTCATACACCGATCACAAAATCAAGCTCCGAGTTACCACTAGGAATTTAAATTTCGAAAAACCCGCCAGTGTCCGGCCCGAGGATCGGTAATAATAAATAACTTTTATAAAAGTAACAGTAATTAAGAACGAAGAGCTAATGCACAAATAAATATAATATGAAATTTGTTTATGTCTAGTATCTATTTGACATTTAAGATAACATGATGAATGAACAATAATTACGAGTATGTAGGGCAGAGCAACCTCGATTGTAAAGACGAAAGCCCAGCGCGTATTCATAATACTGATACAACGACGAGTCTGTATAGTAATTTATTTCAAGGTCTCAGAGTCACTTCGACCACTAGTATCCGGCTGGCGCCGAGAGACCAAGGTGAAATATTTGTCCGAAACCCTAAGTCTTGTCGCGTGAACACAGCGTTCCGATCTGTAATATCTCGTAGGCTAATATATTGCAACTAGAATACTTGTTCTAGTTTACAGTATGTTAGTCTATTTAGACTAATACCTACTGCATTTTCAATTAACTGGCGACGTTAACATATAGCTACAGAATCCATTTACACGCTTAGCGAAACTAGAGTGATTGCATTTAATAAGAGCGTTTTTATATATTCACCGATAGCCAAATGTGCGGCAATGTTTTTGTATATACTACAGATAAAGTAAGGAAAAATCTAAGATTGTTTAACGTCTAATGTGTATATCATTAGGGTTGTGACTGGCGTCCAATTGGTAGAGAATTTCTTATCTATTAATGAAAATTCTCTCACCAATTTATCGCTGTCGAATGTTATCTACTAATATATATGTATATATGCGCAGCCCTACCTATATAGCTAATAATTTATAGTGGTTTAGAAGCGTCACATAGGGCGCAAGTTTCCGGTTGGCGCCGCAACCCAAGGTGAAATATTTGTTCGAAACGAACCCTAAATCTTGTTGCGTGAACAGTGTGAACAGAAGCGTCGCTGACTATACCTTATAGGCTAACGTATTGAAATTTGAGTAGGCACTGTTAGATAGTTTCCAATCTGTTATTAGTTTCGTACACAGTTATGTAACACGTTTCCAGTAAGTAGGTACTTCTCGATTAAACAAAGGAAAAATGTCGAGATATGAGTTTAATTTTTTAGTTTTTTTTTTGAAGCTATGATGTTCATTTGTATATACCTACTAATGCCAGCAAAAATAACTGCTCCAAAATCGCCAAATTAAAAAGGAATCGATTGGAATGGATTAATATTTAGATTTATTTTCACGTGAAATTAATTAAATGCTGTTATTGCAACGACTACAAAATTATCAACTAAATTATTATTATGTTCATTTCTTACACATTAATCTAACGAATTTTAAAATACCTACATGTTGTTTTCATATATCTTAACGCATAATTTCGTATCTAGTCCAATTAAATCGTATATTAGTTTGCAGAAAAGCGAACACGTTTCGACCGACGAAATTAAACTCGTTTAGGTAGGCCGGACAGAAAAGCAATTACTGCCATTCGATCATTCGGAAAACCAAGGGAACGTAATTAAAGGGATTATTATCCTGACGTCCAGGACCGCTCGCGCCTTAAATCATCGAACTCCGTTTTACCTACGACGTTTATATGGTGCTTGAGGTCGTGGCTATTTTCTAAGGATATTTAAAGGCACTCGCACGATTGTAAAATAATACCGCCTCGGGCTAAGAATTTTACACCTTTAAATACTTTATTCTATCTACATATACTTAGAACTATACAGACAGTATTAGGAGTGTTTACAAACATAAATATATATGAAATTTACTTCTTGGGTATATTAATTTGCCATTGGATTGTTTATTTAAGATAATATTAGGATGTCTTTTGTAGTCAGGTATACATTAAACACGTGCAACATCATAAGCGTTTCTGTATACATGTTATGCATAAAATAATGAAATGATAATATTCTAGTTAAAAACACGTAATAATATTCTAAGCCATTATTAAGTTATATTTTATGTTTAACAATCTGGAAGGGTTGACGGGCGGAGAATGCTACAAGGCATTAAGTTCGCTCTTTATTATGCCTGTTTATGGCGTGCAATAAAGAGTAAATAAATAAACATTTCCGTATGCTAGGTTTCCGTCAATTTTCTAGCACTATTAAGAAGCATAAAACGACATTCTCCTTTTTTTGAACATTGTTCTCTCCACCGAGAAAAAGGGATGATCTTTTCGCACCGGAAACCTATATGGTGACGAATGAACAAAATGTGTCGTCATCCAATTGCATTGCAGATTTGAGGCCATAAATAACAAACCGTGCTGAAGCCTTTCCAATCCGCGCTATCGCTGTGTGAAGGATCATTTGTCATAATAGTTTATTGGGAGCGTTTCTCGGATTGAGAGTGCAGCGGCCGCGGGGCAGCGTGCACCGCAGTGGGATACGCGGCAGAACGACGGCACGATGTCGCTGCCTGACCCCAGCTCGCCACTTAATGGTGTTCCCTTTTGGTTACGGCTTCCCATTACCATAACAACAGCGGCTTTTTTACTGGCGACTTTAATACGCACAAAATGAGACGCTTTCATTTATTAACACGCATGCAATGCCCTAAGATTGCAATGGTTTTGTTCCAAGTGTGTTCGCTTATGTTTAGCTTATGTGATAGTTATATTGTTTTGTTAACAAATAAAAATGCACGGAGGTAAAGATTACATACTCATTACAACATAACAAAGTGTCATTAATAATGTCACGAATAAATGTAAGTCACACGTCTTCTGTCAATGCATATGAAATTTTGATTTTTACGATATCACCAAAGTAGGACATTAAGAGGAAAAAGATTATCTATGAAATGTATCTAACGTTCGGCCCTTGGTTATCGATATAAACATCGAGTTGTTTGTTCGAAGTAGGTATTTTTGGTAAACTCCTAAAACACTAGTATGAAAGAGTCGTTGTGTGAACGGTGTGGACGCAGCAGATAGCCCCGCGCTTATTATAAATTCTAATACCTCTATTCGTAAAATCTCATAACGCAGGCTATGCACTGACCGATCGATTTGTGATACAGGGTCACGGTTCTCAGACCGCGGCTATGCGTCGTAAAATTTTATTGCTAATTTAGTTTGAAGCTATTTTCGATTTTCAAATTTTACGTTCTTTGTGATTCCCGCGTGGATTTTTATTAAAATGGATCGAAGAAATCGTTACTAACTCCAAACGATCGAATTGAGTTAATCCCATATTGCAGAGACATTTTAAAAACCTTCATTCGGTAAGAATTTTTTTCACATGCTTCATGAGAATTCATGAGAAAAATCATGGCTTACTAATCATACATACCTATGTAAATAATACAGTTATAGGATTATATATAACTGTTGAATACAAAATTAATAAAAAAAATACTTCTCTGTAAACATAAATACTACAAATATAATTTGTACACTTTTTTACACTTCTTCACGTATTTTTTTCTATTTATTTAGAGTAAAGAGTAAACACATAAATTTTGTATGAATATGAGCCAGGCGTGAGGGGGAAGGTTTGATGAGGTGTGTTCTTGTCTTCTAGAGATCGTATGTATATCGAAATACTTCGGAATTAATTTAATAAATATAATTCAAGTATTATTTTTTGAGTTCAAAATAATAATTTACGAAAATTCGGTCAGTTTCGACGCAAAACATTGTTTCAGACATTTAGAAATTTACATGTAATTTTTGTCTTTTTAGTATTGCGGAGTTCGAAATATTTAGACATATCCATATATGTATATACCTACATATATCTGGAAATGCTAAATACCTTCGTAGTCTGTGCATATTGCAGGTTCCAAGAATCCTAAGGTTCCTATTCCTTGGTACAATGTCGGGTCAAAGGGTCAGAACTCCGCCGAAAGCCTGGCCTTTCCTAGCGGCAATTAATTTAACTCCCATAAATTTTATCGAACAGCTTAATGAAATTCAAGTGATAAATCATATTTATTTATTACTTATGATTATGAACGAACTTCATAAAAGATATATCTCGGAAAGTGACCAAGAAATTCTTAATTCTTAGGAATCAAATGGCGTACACTTTTTATATTACAGATATGCATGACAATAATTCTAACGTATGCCTCAATCTCAGTGATAAACTATTCCCTTGAATTCTCAAACGGAATATTAATAGAGAACAGAGTTACATGTACAGAACGTCACATTTTATATTAGAAAATTTCTCATTTGTGTGGACATTGAACGGCTTGTTGTGGTATTTTTAATTTGAATTCCGTCTCATGGCTTTTTCTCTTCGTGGGTCCAATGTAATGTAATTAAAAAGACCCGGATACCATGGATAAAAGAGTATATTGCTTGTAGTTTTTTCGGTAATTGATTAATGTGCACTTCAATTTGTATGGTTGCTATAAAAACAACGGAATCTTTACGATTGATTACGATTGATTGTCATCAACTCTTCTCTTATATGTAGGTCATGAATAAATAAATATTGCTATACAAGTATACATATAGAACATACCAAAATATTATGATAAATTTCCAAACGTTTTCTTTTCGTGACAGTACAACAGAAATCGTAAAAAATTGCTATTGTAGTAACAAATTCTATTTTAGTATACGAAAAACATAGACTGCAGGCAGATGCTGGATGCGACAAGCCGAGGACAGGGCGTGATGGCGCTCATTGGAGGAGGCCTATGTCCAGCAGTGGTCTGAGATGGGCTGATGATGTTGATGATGATACGAAATAAGTAAATCACCAAGTTAGTTAGCAAAATTTTAAGTGTAATTAATCGGTTAATAAGTTATTGTTTCAGCCTGAACACGGCCAGTCGAGCGCTGGTCTATAATATTGATTTCCGCTTTTCTAGC
>DWME01005763.1:0-14479 GCA_018244795.1 Parelbella ahira ahira | reverse complement strand
TGGATGCGAAGAGCTGAAGATCGAGCTCAGTGGCGTGCCATTGGAGAGGCCTATGTCCAGCAGTGGACGGGAGTAGATAATGATAATGATGATGATGATGATATAAATCGTTTTCGTCAGTCTTTTAGTATTCATTATTTACAAATGCTGAAACTATTTATGCATCACCAAAACATTTCTATTTAAAAATTATTTGAACGTAACTGACAGCATAATATTTATTCACGAGTGTCAACGCGTGTACAGATTTTTTATTGCGTATTTTGGAACCAAAATACATAGCAATACGAATATAACTCTTCGCTGGAAATATCCTATCCATCATCACGTGAGATGACGGTGAATTTTCAGAGATCCGCAGGATGGTACAAGAGATAAGAGAAAATATTTACAACTGATAAAAATCTGTTCATCTTGAGATTTTACCGCAATAATTCTATTTTAGCTTCTAGTACCGACTTTGACGGACTATCTGTGTAAGGGATATGTAACTGTACATATTGTATAGTACGTTACACCTCTTAGAGGGTAAAACGAAAGCACCCAGTATTAAATATCTCTGTTCTAATAGACCAGACATATGTATGTACCTCTACATCCATCAGTCTCTGCATACATGATACTTAATATTTAAAATAAAGAGTAAACTATCGGTACAAATTGACGGTAAAGTAAGATTTTGTATAGAGGGTGCTACTATCAATGAATTTTTTGTATCACAGATCAGCAAATACAGTGTAACATTGTCTTATCTTAGTTCTAAGGGTGCAATTAGGCAGGTACATTAAGGTATACACCGTTATAATTAAGTAATTTTTAAAAATATATATTTTTTGACAAATTATGATTCTTTAATTCTAGATTAATATCATTTCATGTAAAAACGTACAGATAAATAAATGACAAATAATAATTATTAACACACCGTGCCGCACTGAAATACGACTCGGTATTTGCTGTGTTTTTTTTTATTTCTACGCCCCATTCTCCTCCAAGGTCTTTGCGCAAGCGATAAAATATTTTTAATCTATTTTTAACACTTCCCGAATACCACGCGATTCTGGTTTCGATTTGCGCAAACTAAAAAGCAACGATTTGGTACCGTCAGCGATTATCATGTCAGCGATGTCCTTGAATTTTTTTTCTTGTCTAGTTTTTTACTTCACCCTAGTGCGTAAGTGAACTCGTTTTGAGCACAACAGCGTGATAACAAAATTTTTAACGGGTGTTTTGTGTTAAAAATATCTATCTAATTTTGTACTGTAGACTTATTATGTCACTTTAATGTTTTGTAATTTTGAATTCTTAACCGAATCTGGCTGTCATTTATTTTTAATTACTTTACGGTGACAACCTTAAATTAATTGATACAGTACCTACGATATAGTCTTATTCTAGGATCCGTGTGAAATAATAGCATGATTAAAGAGTTGATTGATGTTGAAGATGATGATGATTAATTATCAATTGTAAATGGAACGTTTACGATTGTAACTAAAATATATTTCAATATATATAATTTCATAATTTCGTTTTACTATTAAACAAACACGACTGTCACTATTCTTACCAATTTTTCTTACATAAGGTCATTTAATAATATGATTTTAATATCATTATTAGATCTTTACGTCACATTCCTTACGGACTAAACAGAGAGCGCGGACTGAAAAATATTTTAACGTCACGAACGTCGTGCTACTATTATAATTTATTTCAATTTAAAATAAAATAACATCACGCCTGTAATCTTCGAGAACAGGCACAGGAGTGTGGTACACAGCCACGTTTCACTAGTCACGTTAAGTCCCACAATGTAATGGCTATTGCCATTTAACGTACATATTATAAATATTATTTAATAAAGTAGGTGGTCGTAACACACGTGGTTCAAACCCAGCTGTGATAACACCGTTACCGGGTTGAGATATACAACTCACTCGCGCAAATATCCTTGCGTTATCGCTGAGACAACAATGTTTGCTCAAACAACAATCCGTTATCGCACAAATCCTCCGCGATTCGCGTTACATATTGGTCTTTTATTTGCTTGTGTCACATAAATATGAGTACATACATGAATATGTATGATTATATATGTACCGGCGCACCTCACGTACTTTGTTACCTATTCGTGATGGCAGTACTGGTTTCGGACCTACACGACGTCTCACCGAAGGACCTACCGTTTGTTACGAGTTACACATATATGACGATATGTATATATATTCACGAGACATTTAATAGTATAATAAATAAATGTGTTTGTACTTACGTTTAATATAAGTAAATAGCTTCATATTTGTAGATAATAGTTAAGCATGTCAACTCTTTAAGGATCGATATTTTTGGTACTGCGTGCTTTCTACCTACCCCGCAAAGGTTCAGGTGTGATAGTGTAATAATAATAATAATTAAATTGTTGGAACGAGTCATAAAACGTGTTTTGTAATAACCATCAAATGTACATACTCGTATATACTCATATTAATGGGTCATAAAATATTTATAGTTATCTGGATAATTATGTACATAGTGATGTATACATTATATAATCTTATATGACAATATATACGCAGTTTATTCTAGTATATATTTTGTTCTGGAATAATAATAGCAAATCCATATGTATATAGGAATATTATAGAATAAAAGCAGTGGTAGCCTAGTGGTTAAGTATTCAGCCTCTCATTCCGGGAGTCCTGGGTTGAAATCCATGGCGCGCACCTCTTTATAAAAGTGCGTTTTAAGTTTAAATATCACTTGCTAACGGTGAAGGAAAACATCGTGAGGAAACCTGCACACCTTACAATTTATAACAAAAAAAAATAAAAAAAATTCTGAAAAATTCTCAGCTTGGCAGACTATGGCCTTACCCCTCTCAGTATGAGAGGAGACCCATATTCCAACAGTGGAATGACAATTGGGTTGATTATTATTTTTTTATTATTACATCAATTTAGGAAGGTTAAAGGCCTACGCTGAAGTATTAATAACTCTACATCTGATTTAATCAATGCAGAATAGCGATGCACCACAGCTTGGTTTTATTTTTTGATTGAAATTACTTAATTCATGTCAACTGCTAGTGGCAACAAGCACAATTGAATTTGACGCCCACAAAATGTCCACTAAAATCCATTTACGAGCTCGTAATACTTTGTATATGTGAAGTGCAAATAGGCGCTCAATGCGTTGCGCAACAGTTAAATGTCATGCGTGTGTCGTGAAGGCCCGCCGAGGCAACGGTGTACACAGTTTCACTTAGCAGAAAGTTACAGCCTCTTTATCCGCTGCATTGTCTACCTGGACGGTGCTGTCTATTGGAATAGGAATTTAGGTGTCTGTTCTGGGTCTGGGCGTGCTTACTCAACTTTGAGAGAGCGTCTGTGGTACTGGTGACACAGTTAAAAAATACTAATCCTATTTTTAGTATTATCATAGGTTTTCTTCTAACAAATAAAACCCCGTAACGAATTTGGTCCAATGACCTAACAATAACACTTCCTGCGAAAGGTAAACTTCTACAAAGACTTAATGGAATTTATGAAGAAAAACCGAACAGAAAGAGGAACTCATTAAGCATCATTATAAAATAATTACGGAACATTAGTTCATATATTTATAAATTAAAAAGCAGAACAACTCAGATATTAAATGTTTCCGATTTGTGTATGAGATTTAACAAAGTAATTTGGATGACCTCGTCTATCCGGTATTGACAGCAAGGTTTCGCTCGAGTCTTTTTGTTACAATATGCAATTATAAGTACCTACCTACTGTCAACCGCTTAAGTATTAGAAACCTTCGTAATGTCAAATTTATTTAAATGCTTGCAAAATCCCTGACGAAACGTACCGCCTCTTCGCGGCTGAGCAGTTGCTAGTATGTATTTTAAAACAAAATGTCAAACACTTCGACGGCAACAGCAATACTTACCTACATCGTTATAAAACACTTACGATCGTACAAACAATTCTTTCAAATTTAATTTTACATATTTGTATGTCAAAATACACTTGCATTATTACGTAGGTTTGTTGTATACTTTCATAAAATTCAATTTATTAATATTAAAATTCAATAATAAAACCAAATTTAATTGGTTTTTGTATTCATTAAGTAAGAAATATGTTATAATACTGTCCCTATTGTCCAATAAATGATAGGCAGTTATATAAATAAACTAGTGAAACAAATATAAATATTTTTGTTACTTTTTTATTTCTATTATTTTCTCAAAACACCTTAGAGCTCTCGATTGTCCTGGGTTTCATGGTCCATTTGTTGTTATTTATGCTTAAACGTTGGGTGCTGGCACAGCTGGCACTGCTGGTGCTTTTGGAAGATGATCGCCCTCCATTTTGCTGCCATCAAGACCAGCACTGTATCTAGTCACATATTTTTTGCCGTCATCACCTATGTATGTAACTTCTCCCTTGGTGACGAGAACGAGGCCAGTTCCGTCAGGAGTGGGTACGAGTTCACCGGTTTCAGTAACTATGGTTCCTTCGGCTGTGACGTATCGCAAGGAGTACTGGCCCAGCTTGTCGTGGACCTCCTCGTGTACGAGTGCTGGGAGAGCGCGACGGGCTGCATCCGCCAGCTGTTCATCCTCGGACTTGCTCGGAGCGGCAAATGCGGCTACGACGCAGAAGCAGAGAACGATTGCCTGTACCAAAATATATATGTATTTTCTTATTACATTTCTTATTATTTTCTGGTTACATATTTGGTAGTGTACGATGTAAATGCTATCACGTTCTGTACAGATGTCAGACAGGTTGTGGTATTTTATCGCTTTAAGCATACACTGATTTACAACGTTTGTTCATAAATCGTAAAAAGATAAACTTATTATAATATACATACGTATTTTTCTGGTTTCTATACCTCTAGAATTGGTGACGTCTAAACAATTAATCTTATCATGTTAGGCTTATAAAATGAAAAAATAGTAACTTACAGTTTTCATCGTGATAGGTTTCGTGGCGCTGTTATGATTGTCCTTGAAGAAATTTCGCGGTAATGATGACAAGTACTACGTCTCACAAACATTTTATACCCTATATAATGATATAATTATTACACCAGTCTTATAATGAGTTGCGTTAATTGTATCCATTTCTACTCGAACCATTACAATTAAAATTGTTTCATCATTAATGATGACGTTATTATGAAATAGCAAATTAGCAAATTATTATTAGTATATTTTGCGTTTTGGATCAGTTTACAAAAGTCAACGACAAAAGACAACAACAAAAATCAAAGTTAATTATAAACCCTTCCACATTGCAGTCCAGGATATTGACTCTTAAATGGTAAATTCATAAAAGAGACGTAAGAATAATTTACACGGCTGACATGAAACACTAAACGATACTGTCTATCTAGAAGTTCCTGAGTTTTGGTAGCCGCTGTGGTAAAAGATCATAGAGAAAGACGACTGGTTGGAAAACTACCTTACATTCACCATCTTAAGCAGTATCTTAGGTACTAGTGCGAAATTCCAGAAAATATCTACGTATCCCCAAAGAGCTAAGTACTACGTATCCCCTGAAATACCAAATATTAATTCGACATCAAGATCGAGGGACAGTTGCCAGGATCTTCAGCAATTAAAAGGATATTTCAATAGAATGTTCTAAGTATGCTGAACATATACAATAATATAATCAATCCCTCTCCACTGAGGGTAGTCAGGTATTGCGTGCTTCTAATTAGAAAAGCATAAGAAGCATTTTAATTAATTGCCGTTATAGCAAAATAGGCGCTATGAAAAGTTAAAAAAGGGTAGCCTGAACGACTTGTAACAAAATGTGCCTTGCAAGTAATTAACTTGATATATTGTATTTTTATTTAGATTTTCTCCAAATTTCATTGTTGTCAAAATATTTACCCACTTAAAACATATCACGTTCATTTTTAAGTAAGAAGTAGACTTGGTAATTTGTTGTGCCTGATAAGAGCAACTAGCAAAGACATGCAATTACAGTTTAGCTGTATCTAAAAGATTTAAATTGTTGTTCAGTTATTTGAGAGTAAGTACTATTCGTACTCCTACGAGTCTTTTTACATTCATTATCGACGCATGCAATGTTGAGGGGTAATTAAAAAGCCCTAAGAACTGTTTCATTTTAGAAATCCCCTGTTCCAAAATTTTATACACCTATGTTTTGACTTTAGCACACTATGTATATATGTTTTCCTCCTTTATTACAAATACAGAGGAACACAAACTATGTTACTGTTCAGAATGTACAAGCTGGCTATTGACAAGCATGGCTAACTATACCTCAGTGTACGTATTGTCAGGACTTTAGAGTCCAAAGGCGGTAGGATGAGGGCTTAATTCTTTTTTCAATAATAATGAAAGTGTAGCCATCAAATACATCCTATTTTTAATGTCTCTAGCTTATATTTGTTACGTATTCTACAAGTATTGATAAATTAACAATACACATTCCATTGAAATTGCTGTTAAATTCCAGAAGGACATTAATTGTAATTTTATTTCGTTTCTGAATAAAAATATGTCTAACAATTTAGTACAGTTATAAAGCAAACACATTGTTACATTAATGGATATTCTTTAATAATGACAATAAGTAATTTCCGTCCAAAGTTAAGTCTGTGAGGATAGATATAATTGATACTTAGTTCTTTCTATTTATCGAGTAAGATACCTGATGTGATGATTTAATAATAATATTTTCCACCTAGAAATTGCGAATTGAAGGAATTGTGTGATGCACCAATAACCTTTGAGCGCCTTAAAAATTAAAATATAGTGCCTAAATGTATTTGAGAGTATAACGCATTTAACTGTAACTTTTAAATCTAGACAATTTTTAGCTCAGATACGAAAAGTAATAAGATTTGATTGATATTTAGACCATTGTAAGCCTTCTTATCGTTCTATCGGTGGACATGGGTCTACTCTCAGAATGAACTATAAAGGTTGTGACCACAGTGTGCCATGCTGGCCAAGTGCAAGTTAGCACACTTCTGGCGCCTCTGAAAACATTATGAAAACCTCCAAGTACTGCAAGTTTCCTCACAATGTTTTGTTACATTTTATTTGTTTAAAAGTCTATAAATGATTATCCAAATGCCATTCTCCAATGATTAATGTACCTCCGGAATGACGGATGCAATCTGAATGTTATTTACAAAGTTGATTTCATGTAACATTTTATTTTATTACTATACATGTAAATCGAGCTCAGTTTTTGATAATGTTGTGTCCAACTATAACTGCAAGTATACAACTAATTATTATATTACGTATGCACATTATGTGGAAGTTATATACCACGAGTGGGTGTGCCTTATTTAAATAAATAAATATACCGTTACAGCAAGTGATTTAATCTTAAAACAAACATTTTTTGTAGAGATGTGTGTGCACTGATTTGAACCAAGGACCCCCGAATAGGAGGCTACATTCTAAACCATTGGCTGTTGCTGTTTTTTAACAACTCATTAAATATAATTATTTATTATAATTTTATAAGACATTTAATTTTTTTTGCAATACATGTACAAAATAGGTGTTCAGTGTATAAAGTAAATCAAACGTTATTTAGTAAATTACATTATAAACGTGATGACACCGGCTACGCTCGTGACCCGCGCGAGTTCCTGAAGTGCATCAATTCCTGCACAGAGCATGTCATGAGGTAATAGATAAACAATAATAAATCATTAGCAGTGCGGCAGCGGGGAACACGGCCACTGTTATTTATCGTATCTGTGATATTGATAGAAACGCAATAACATCTTTGTAGGCGGACGTCATCGCCGACTCTACATTTTACGTCCAAGCCAAATAGAGCCAAGCAAATATTAAAATATGTTGGTAGGTACGTAATACAAAAATCATTGAATTTTTGTCATTGCTCTTTTGCAAAAGCAAAACGATTAGTACGGATATGGTAATTTGGGTGGGTATTAAATATATTTACTTTTCAGGAACCTTATATAAATAAACGCTTACAGGGAACGCACATATTATACAAAAATTATTAATATTGTATACATTTAAAAACAAACTGATGCTTAAAACACGTGTAATTTTTTCGTTTACTTGAAATTATTTAACGCTGAAGATGTTTACATTACACTTTTATGTAGCTACTTAAATACCTGTATACTTCATTCTGTGGGTAGTCACAGCGGGAGCTACAATATATATTAATATTATTATTGTATAATATATTAATATACTTAGCTACAAGGTAGGTTATAGCAAATTACCGCATACGGTACGTAAGCTATAATATAAACACCTTTGCAGTCACTATCTGTGCAATAATATGTCTTGCTAGGTATATCTGCCAAATAGTTACATGTATCGACAACGGAAAAAAAAGATAATAGTTTCCTGTGCGATTCCTAGAGTGTTACGATAGAAAATATATTCTAATATAGGGTAATATGTCTTGCTATAACCTGTGTTACAGCTCCGTCTGTAACGACTTAATATTACTCAGTTTAGCGAAAAAAAAAATATTTAGTAAATTTAATTGGCATCGCTATAAAGTGTGAAGCATTCGTCGTTAACACGTGTCGACCTACTGTCGCGTCAGATATGAGTACAATTTGTAAATTTCCTCAAGATGCTACTTGGTGTACCAACTGAGACAACATCGGGTCCTGCCACACTTGTAGCGGGCAGCGAGAACAATATTCACGAATGGAAGCTACCAACACATCCAAGTTATATTCTATTGCCATTGGTCTGAATGCAATAAACACTAGGTAATAATCTTGAATCCTTCTTACCAAATAAAACTGGTTGATCTTATATTATTTCTAATATACTGGTACCTAGCCTTGAAAGTAAATGACAATTATAGATATTATGTAAACATATTTATAAATTTAATTGTTATTATGTCATTGCGACCAATCCCTTGCATAGTAGGCAGAGAGTATGCTATGCCATATACCTCTATCTTTATAGATCTGATGAGCTTCATTCACAGTAATCGCTCTCTACAAACACCCGTTCTTAAGGCTTCTCGCACCCCAAGAGCTAGTATTTGACCTATTTGGTCAACATACGTGAGGCTTCGTGTGACTCTATCTGCGTCTACCAACATTCGTATTAAACATCGGTTTTGGAGCCTTTTCATCCGTTATTTGTTCTACATGTCCATCGGAGCATACTCGTACTCTTTTTCATTTTAAAACTAACACTATCTTTCACACAAAGGATCTCTTTACATGCGTATGATGAACGCGGGCGGCGAGTGTGAAGCCGCATACGAGACGTAACAACCTGATATGTCGCATATGCTTATCAATACTATACCTCTATTTTGCTTAACATTGAAATCATAACACATAATTACTTCATTAACACTAAAATTGTCCGTATATATTATGTACGTATTTGTGATTATCGATATTACAATAAATCATTCAATTGACATATTCAATACTATTACGTTTTCTGTAAAGGTCATTTGCTATATTAAAATATTGTTCATTATAGTTTTATTTGTCAATTATATCAAATGATAGCTCCCGTGTGCCGTTATCATATAAAAATGTATGCCTCGTTTGTAGATCTGGACTCTCGTATTAAAACTTTTTGTGGAACTATCGAAGGAAAACTTTGTCAATAAATGAGTGTGTTGAGAATGAATCTTATATAGATTTCAATTAGAAAATCTTTTGCTTTTTCGCAAACAATGTTAATCAATACATATTATAAAACAAAGTCCCCAAAAGCTCTCTGTCCGTATGTGATCGATTTTCTCAAAATCTACAGAACGGATTTTTGTACGGTGTACACTAAAAGATAGTGCAATTCTTGAGGAAGGTTTAGATTAACAGTAACATTATGGTTTTATGCAAATTGAATGAAATATAACGATTACTGGTGAAGAGGTGGTGCGGTTGTAAAAAAACTCGCACAAATGGTCTAGGTATTTAATTACTTTCTTTTATATTACTATAGCTGTGCAACTTTTGAACATTTTCTTTTATTCAATTATCACTAATACCATAAAGTAAAAATACTATGAAAAGTTGTAAAAATCCGAGAAAAAACATATGTTGTCGTATTAAAGTAATAAGGAAGAAATATGAAACACTTATTACAGATGCTAATTTAAATTAATTCTCTCGACGTTGCCGAATTAAATAACAATTTTATTATCGTTAATTTTTACAACAAGAAACCGACAATTTTCCCAAAACATGCTGTTTTATGACACAGGCAGTGACCCCAAACCGCTTCCACAAAGAAACGGACTGTTATAACCCAAAACTACCTCCACAATTTAATAACTAACCGAAGCCACTGTTTGTTTGTGCTTCACAGTTACTACACGCACAATTAGTTTTTGTAAAGGGACATATTATGTGAATGATGACCCTTTACAATGAATTACGCTTATGCAATGAAAAAGACATAAACGCAAACGAGTAGTAAAATTATGTTACAATAATTATCCCAAAGGGATGTTAAGATATTTTATGAACAAATTAAACACATTTTATCCACATAATATTAGTATTACATGAATAAATGAAAATGAATGCACTTAGGTTCATTTAATGATCCGTGACATAAATAGTAGGTAGATATAACTTTATAACATCAATACTAAGAAATTCTATCAATAAACTACTTGAACTTCCAAATATTCCCTTCAATTGTGATGATTTGATATTTTTCGAATATAACATATAATATGTGACCGAAAACTTAAGAGCAAAATAATAAAATGGTATTTCAATTATTTTATAATACGCGGCGAGTCCTGGCGCGCAGCTCCTTCTCTAAGAAATTAGTTGCGTCTTCATATTAGATATCACTTGTTGGAACGGTAAAGGAAAACACCGCGAAGAAGCCTGCACACCTCAGGGTTCCCAAATGTTCTCCAAGGTATGTGAAGTACGTCGAGACGCACTGGGCCAGTGGGATAACCTATGCCCTTAACCTTACTTATTCTGAAAGGAGACTCGTATGCAACAGTGGAACGATAAAACGGGTGATGAAGAAAATAAACTAAAATCTTAAATCTTGGGTGGTATTTGAAATAACTTTGGTAGTTATAAAAGAGGTGAGCTAACAAAACATGAACGTAAAAATATTTTCGGTATGCAGCCACCATCAATTTATCATGCCACGAGGCCTTGATTGTAGCGCTAATTGTAAAATAAACATTGAACACTCAACACTGACCTTTGTCAATTAGTAAGAATAGAGTATTTTATTGAATTGCCAAGAGCCAACAGCTGGCGCAGAAATTGGATCTAAGTCGCATACTCGTGTGTCTTTCTGAATGAAAAGACTTAAAAAAATAGTAGATATAGTTTTAAACTAACAAAAATTAATAAGTACATACACACATCGAGGCTATAAACGAATATATATATGGCTATAAAATCAAAGTTATTATCATCTCAACTGCCTACATATGGCCATTGGGAGATTATTTTTATTTAAATCGAGATTAGCAGCATTAAATAATTTCCCACCGAGCATATCGAAATAAAACTATGGGTGGTAACTGGTATACAGCAACCGGATAGCATCCTAACGCATAAAATTATTCTAAAAACTTATCTGATTAATAATAAAAATATTTTTATTTATCATAAAGAATTAATTAACACTACGCTACTTAATTGTCAGTTTTGTTTGTCTGGGTGTGCGCCTATCGACGGAATTTATTTTAATTAAAACATTCAATTACGACTACATCATCTTTTATAACTGCCGACATTTATGCGTATTGCAATACATAAAATATACATAATATATGTAAGATATGATTTATCCGAGACTAAAACGAACAGTCAACAATCGAAAGTGATGCTCGTCTCTTTTAAGGAAGCTAGTGACTATGCATATGTAAGAATAATACATTTTCGCACCTCACCCTTACTGCCTATTTAAACATTGCCTCTCTGATCCGTATACTGCACAAGGGTGGAGTAAAATTTAAGCAAATATAAATTGTATATAATATATCAATATAACAAATAATAATGAACTGTTATAGTGTGGACCGTATTTATCATTTCTTAGACTACACACCATGTCTCACTGGCATGCATTGAAGAGTAGGTCGTTACTATCTATTGTATTACATACACTTAAGCGACAAAGTAAAGGCTTAACATTTAGTGTCGTCCTCACCCGTTTGCCAAATATGATGAGGACTGATTATATAGATTACAATAACTGATTTAACAAATTAACTGTAGTCAACTAAATTATAAATTCATTGACTAATTCGTATAGTAAGATGGACAATTTATAGAATTAATTATGAGAGGGCATTGCTGAATGAACAAATTTATTGCAATTCTACTTTGCTTATCTTTACCAAAACAAGCTATAGGCATAGCTCGTGACCGTCTCAACACCTGCAGTCCATATTTCAGTCACGAGTCACGTTGAATCGATTAACGATTACTTTTTAATCGTGCCATAAGATATCAGGATTCGATTTTGTATCAATAGCTGATGCTTGGACGATGGCGTCACCTTTAGCACTCATGTTACAGTTTAACAAAACGTAGCATAGTGGCTGTAATCCGTGAAGAGCTAGGCAGAGGAGTGTAACAACAGCCCATAAGAGCGTCGCGCCAGGAAGTTACCTTTGCGTTCCGCTGGAAATCCCGAATCCCTGCAATTAGTGTAGAAGCATGCCGCTGAGGGAGTTTTAATGAAACAAAAGTGCCAAATAACCTGGTATGTCATTGAAGGTACAGGCGTATATTTTTAAGGTTTTCTCGTAACAAATACAAAGATATTACGATTATTTTTTCTTATTTTTCAACAATGGATTTATTGAAACCAACACCTCAAACTCAACAAGCCTTCATTTCCATGAGAAAACCAGAACATAACCTAACCTAAACTAAATTTCTAAAGTTGAATACATTCAAAAAAATAGAAATATATTCCAACATTCAGATGATGTATCAAAGAATAGGATTTCCTACATATATAATCTTAGTATCACATCGATTGTCAAGATACTTAATAGAGGTGGCAGCTCTGCGACGTTAGATGATCTATGTGCACGTGGTGTAGACGTATTAATAAATTACGATGTCCAAAGAATCGGCACAGTCTTGTGGAATCTCTTGCGCAACAGGCCGCGCACGCCCGCGTCGGCACACACCCGCTACGGTACGTCAACTGTATCACTGTAATTTTTTATACTCAGTAAAACTACTAGATCGTGTCACTTAATATTTTATAACTCCATCGACTATCGGAAATATAATACGTGAATAATGTGGGTTCAATATAATTATCTCGTGTTAAACGGACATCGAACGAAAGAATAATCGTACAAGAATCTATCCAAATCTGCATGTTTAATTCAGACAAAAGAATTGTTAATAGAAAAAATTTAACGACTGAAACTTTAACGGTTTTATTATATTTGAATAACACAATGTAGATACCATTCGTAAAATAAATTATTTGTGTAATTTTAATATGTAAATATTATGGTTAGGTATTTTGCAAATTAAATATTGACGTAAATAATAACTAATCGATTTTAATATATTTCCACATAATAATACAAGCTCCTTTAAACTTTTTTATATAAGACTAGGAAAACGATTGAACTTGTCAAAACTCACCATGAACATCATCATTATCATCAGCACTATCAACGGTCCTGTGTTACACATGAAACTCCCATTCACAATGAAGAGAGTTAAGACCAAAGTCCACCACGGTGCCCAAGCGTGGGTTTCCAGACTTTAAGCGCCCTAAAAAAATACAGGTTCATTCATATAATCTGAAAATATATATAATCTACAAAGCGATACGCGCGAGGATTTGATCCCGGAACCGCCGAAACGGTAGATTAAATTTTAAACCATTAATCACTAACTCGCAAACAAAAAGCTTAATAGTTATATTACTCAAACATCTTAAACTACTTAAATGTTCGTCAATGCAAAACAAATATTATCACACATTTACATAGCCAAGAGGCGGCTCCCCCGGGTGGACTCGTCGCGGATAATTACGTTACGTCACTGCACCAAGTATTCCTCGCACGTGCTCTCTTGGCATATCTTATCCATTCATTTTTTGTCTATTTATTTGTAAAAATGTATTGTACTACAAACATATATAGCTTATATATTACATTAGGTTGTTTTTAGGGAATACCAACGATACATGATGTTTTCATGTACCTACGTAGTGGCCTATTTGCATGTAGTTTACACCTATACTTGAGATGACACTTAGCCATTATTTAATTCTCCACATTAATCATTATTTATTATTAATCATAATAGTGTTCACTTTCTTAGTGCCACTCAATAATTAAATAAATATATTTATAAATAAATACTAATTACCACGTTCCAACATGTAGTATCAAATAAACATTTTAATTATTATTCATATATTTATATAGCGCCCGAACCCTTATGGAATAAGCAGAGGGCACTAATGTCAAATATTACTATC
>DWME01005762.1:0-14483 GCA_018244795.1 Parelbella ahira ahira | reverse complement strand
TCGGAAGGCCCAGGACCGGATGGAATGGCGCCGATTAGGTAGGCCTAAATCCAGCAGTGGACATCGAGAGGCTGATGATGATGATGAAACTTATAACCTTCGAGTATTATTGTGTGCCATTTTAAGTTACGTAGTAAAACATAAAATATTTCTCAAGTTGTTTTTGACCAGTAAATGTAGTGTTTAGCTTGCATTTTTTTCGTAATTTATTTCATAAATAAATTGTAATATTGAACTAAATTGAGATAAGCTTTACATATTTGAAAACTACGCACATTAATTGAACTATTTCAATGCTCCTGCATTAAAATAATATTTTACTAAGCATTTCAACCAAAAATGTTTCATTCAATTATCAGTAAATATATTTGCCAATTGTAGTGTTATTACATACCTTACAGGAGGGTTATTTTTATAATTTTTATCGGCTGCGGCTTCACGTCTCTAAGCTCGATTAATTCAACACCCAGTTCATGAACTTTTTCACTGGTCGTATATCACAGGCAGGGTGCACAGTCCTCGAGATGACGCGCACGCTACGTTGGTCGCAAGCCTAGTGTCGCGGCCACTCTCGACGAGACACTGAACTTGCCGGAGTGCGCCCCAACGGTTATAACATAACATGTCTGACGTAACCTTAACCTTGCAAGAAGAAGAGGAACGAGCCGCCGAAGGACGGAGAGAGAGAGCGATAAGGCCGAGAGAAAGGGAGAGATGCCGCAGCGGCCGGACGTCGCGGCGGCCGGTCCGAGTCGCGGACGCCGCGCCGCGCACCGCTCGATACAACCATTTATCGATACCCATTATCCCTTACATGCCAGTATTCCTGCTTGTGATCTTCGTACTATTTTATTTATCTAAGACTGAGCATCATTAAATGTACAAATTAAACGGATTACTCTTTGCCTTTAAAGATTTCGTCAATTAGATATTGATGTTTTTATTTTATTTTTTTATATTTACTAGTATATGCGTACTTTATTATAACGTATTTTATCAGTAGTAGGTTAAAAATATTATTAAAGAATTGGTTATGCAGACGATTTGAGCATCTTAGAGGTCACAATGACACGCTAGATTATTTATTGGTTTTATCATCTTAAAGTCTCCTGTGGCACTTACGTGGTATGCTAATAATGCTTTCACTTGCACCTGAATCCAATCATGTCTTCAGCTTCTAACAACGAACTGCACTGCGATGTAATTTATCCTTCATTTATCATTATTCAATAAGCTTGGCCGTCGATTGATTGCACGTTAAAGGAAGTTCCCAAGATTATTCACCTCTGTGTAATTAGTTACTTATGTCTACTTCCCATCAGCGAGGTCTCGGCTGCTTGTTGAATGAACTCGAGAATAATGAAAGCCTGCGCTTAAACAAGTGGAACAACAAGCAAAGATTATTTTATCATGTTAGCGCATTTCGTTATCTTCGTCCGTTTCGAATATTAAACGATTATACGTAGAATATTATTATTAAACTTATGTTTAATGTTCCGCTGCCATCGAATCAGTACACATATTATTCGAAATGTAAATCAGTAATAAAGTAAGACGTGAACAAAAGTTTCATTTACAAGTACTATCATCTTTATATTTAATAATAAATCATACATGTTTCACTGACTCTGCAACTGCGAGAAGATTACTGCTATTTGTCTGTGATCAAATCGTATGGACAGATAAAGGTTCGCGAACTAAAAAGCTCGCTTTCGCTGCAACCCTCAACAACGAATTCATTGTGACAACAAGATAATTAGCTATTATGCACTACGCGCGTCACGTTCGCGAAGTAGGTGAAGAATGCGAAGAGAATGTACGTGAAAAAGTTACCAAACGGCTTATTCCATTCTGTATTAGCGAGTAATTTCCTTAAACACCTGCTGGACATTAATTCTCCGAGTTACCCCGTGGAACCAGCAGCCATTCACGCACACACGGACGTAACGACGTGCAAAAATGAAGTCTCACTGGATATAGACTTAAACAGAAGTGGTGTTGGACTTTTTCCTCAGCCCGCCTTTATTGTTATTTGCGGTAGCTTTACGCTCACTGCAGCTTTTAGCGAGCTAATCTTACCACTCTATTACGAACTGATAAAAAAGAAAACAGAGTCCATTATAATATCTCGCTTATATGTCCTTATAGTGTCATCGTCCAGTACGTGGAACAGACTCCGATTTGGGAATATCTATGTATATATTCATATACAAAACTATTACTTATGAGCTTGAGCTTAACATACGCTAAAGCATCTCATAACACACATTTATTTCGTTAGAAACAGTGTATTGTATTAAGCAATTTTCTGGTAAAACATAACCCATACCAAAACCGTAAGTATCGCCCTAATGATATAACACTTCCTGGCAATTTTCGAGCAGAATCAAAAAATATTTCCTCACTTGTTTATGATGCTTAGTACTATATTGCTGCAAAGGGATTCGTTAACGGATAGCTTATAATTACGCTGCTAAGAAAAATACATTTTACATAATTTAACCCCTAATAAATAGAGACATGTAGGTGAATAGCGATAGGCAAACCTCTTTCCCCTGCAAATAATTTCGAATATATACTGTATAACACTCGTAAAGTCATTAAACACTGTTAGGTCGCAGAGTACAAAATAGTTTCATATTCGATATTAAACCGAAATCCATTATGGCACTATTCAACATATCCAGCATTGTCGAGCTGGCTCGAGAGTTATGTAATTATTTTGTATTGCAAAGTGGCAAATGATATTATTAGGAGTGCGACAAATTGAATTACAGTAAAAGATTTATGTCGGAGAAAATACAATTTGTCGCAATATCGCGAATAACAAGCAGATATGAAATGGCGCGACTTTACTCGTAAACTAATCTCGCAGTTCGATAGCAGTAGTCGTAAGTTATGACTTTTGATTTCCAACTGAAGTATCGTTGAGATATTCAGAATTGAACGTGGCCCAATAATGTACACTCTGAAGGCTTAAATTAAGGATAAAATTCTCTACTATTACTTTTTATAGCCTGCCTAATGGAAATCGATAAAATAAATGTCTTACATTAGCTTACATTAGTACGATACTCATGTAAAAATATTTACCTCCAACTTTTCAGTAGTTCCATATCTCATATGTTATTTTACGTTCGAATCCCTTCATCGGTTACTATTAGTATAACATTAACGTACTTACATATCGACATATGTACAATGAATATTGAACTCTAATTATTGTGATGATTACTTCCCGTCAGTGAAGAGCGCGACGTGTGACCGAGCGTGCGTCAATAAGCGTCAGTAGCGCGTAGTGTCAAATATTAACGGTTAACTTGAATATAAAACACTACCTCCAAACAGCCTGCCTGCTCTATCAACGCTGCAACAATTTCCATATTAATATTGCAGACGTAGCTACGTCGACCTTAAGCGTCAATCGTCGATAACGGAGCGAGGAATTATAATCTCAAATTTTTATTATTCTTATGCAAATATCTGATTTCTTTATTTATTCCAGTACATTAATTGGTAAATTTTACATGTCTGTATATAACATTTTCATTAATTAAAGTTTCATATTTCAAGTACTTGATACACATTATAAAACTATCTGAGCTATATCGGTTGGCTTGTTCGTACACAGTGAAAATATTGTTAAAAAATCATTTTCTGTTAAATGTAATAATTTAAATTATGTCCAGTTCCTGGTCGTTGCATCCGACGCGATGGCAATAAAAGCTCCTTCCCGAAATTCCTACTTATTTCGTTCACTTGCAAATGAGCATCAGTTGCTTTCCCTACAGACCCACTGCACATAGCTGTTTTCAGCTCGATAACTTCATCATTGGGTCGCTTGTTGCTTCGACTTTTGCGAACGAATTCGAGAACATATCTCATTCAATAAATAGTACTAATTAATCAATAACAAATATAATAATTTAAAAGAACAAAATTAAAAGTTGAACAGAACAAATTAAGAGATTAACACCTTTGATACATCTTCTATATTGGCATGGACTCTAATGACTTATAGTGTTATAACAAGTACACACTATTAGTTTCGTTTTGTGAGCAACACGCCTGAGTGTTCGAAGCCCTTTCATGGTTCACGTTTAATACTACACTGTTTTTTAACTGTTTCCAACTACAATTTCCTTGATGAAGTCTCCATTCACACGCTCCAACTCATTCTAATCAACACGCCAGTGCTCATTTTTTATGCGCTCATACGAACCAGGAAATTTTACCTTCACTTCGCTCTGTAATAATTATGGAAAACGCATTTACATTTGATCTTCGCACACGTAATGTTCCATCTCCTATATTGATAAAATCTAACTGCCTGTTTGTAATTAAAACTCAACATATATTTCCTCTGACATAAGCGCATTCCGGTCACTTAATGTGGCTCTTGTTTAATCTCATCAATCTTGAACTTATTCTTCCCTGCAACGCTTAGTAGTTTCACTATAATTATATTTTAATGTGTTACAAGTACCACGTATACAAATGTTTATGAAGTCCATATTTAATGTACAATGACTTATTTTCTTTTAATTCATTAATAAACTATCAATGATTACAATACGTCTACATAGTATTAGATCTGAAGTATTATAACGGAGAATTAATTTTGCCGACACGATTCTTTTCACTACCGTAGTACACAAACCACTGGTCGAGTTTGACAGCCTCGCGTATCGTATTAGATTAATTTAGTTTTATTGGAATTATCTCTGAGCATGCGAGAACTATACGTTAGGTTTTGCGAGCCCCCGATTTGATACATTAATGTAACATTAATACTCGAACTCATCAATCTTCCGTAATCCCGCACGTCGTAATTACTTGTTTGTTCGCGATTAATTGATATAGGATGGCAACTTTAATATACCTATCTGCCTTTTATGCAATATGGAAGTACTTGTTTAATATTCATTAAACCGATAACAATCGGTTTCACGAGGGTATCTTTGGATGCTTAAATTATTTATGGCTTTTTTATATGCCGCTTGATGAGGATCAGATGTCGAAAAAAGGGTAATAATTTTTGTTATTGATGAAGATGTCAACGCACTAATGCGAAGATAATGTAGAGCTCATGAAAAATTATATTACTCAATGACATGTTACTCGTAGAAAATAATGCAGTATTTAATACTTAAAAGTTTTGGGAGTGTTTATACGAGTATATGTGTTTAAATTTTTAAGGAAATAACTCGCTGATGTTTTTAAGATCCCCGACTACCTCCCACTGATTGCAGCGACACGCGTTCCACGTACATATTTAATAATTAAATGCTTCAAGTGAATTGCAAATCCCTGATGTATAATTATATTAGTCAAGTGCATATTTTCAGAAACCATTAACTCTCATATAATTACAGATAACCTCAGCTAATATCACACAGGATATGTATATAAGCCTGAAAACTGAGGGTAAAACCTTTAGGACGAAACTGGTAAATCTAGTTAACTTCAGCGGTAGCAGCGCCATACACGAATCAGTACAGAACCAGGGAGTACCTACTACATATTATTTGAAAAATCAATTTCTGCTAAAAATAATGATAGACATAATTATACATATAGTTTTTTATAATTATATTAAGAAATTCATAACTAGTTTTCTGATAACTTACAAGACAATGCGACTAAAGTAAAATCCCCTGCTGAATCCGCACTCGTTGTCTGTGACTGTGTTTACTAAATATCTCGATCGCGTTAATGTAAGCATCGACAACAAGCATGCAATAAATGTTCGTCAGTGCGCTGGTTCAAGAGTTGCGGCTGCAATTAAGTTTCAAATAATCTTTTACTTTACAAGCGCGATACGCAAAGAGTGCCTGCGCGCGTTCATTACATCTAATTGCATCGTAATTATCGGCTATTCAAAGCAGCGTACGGTGGCCGCAGCCCCGCCGCGCCGCCGCTACGTACACGGCTTTGTTTTACTTTCGTACATTAGATGGTACAAGGTGGTAATTAGGAATACGTTGGTAGGATACAGGCACCAACGCGCACTATAAAATGGAAGCTGTTGAGACCAACTAAACTTACTATTTCATTTTAAGCGATAGGCGATGTTTGTGTATTACTATTAAGGCGCTTTAGACCATATTAGATCCAATTATTTAATAAAGATAATATATGAACCTCAAGAATAAATTTCACCACATTGTAATTGTTTTAAAAAATGTAATATCTTTCTAGCAGTCTGAAAGACGTCAACATTACTGTTATTATAATATAAGACATGGGACACACATCATATGCCAATTTAAAACCATGCACCAAAAATTATATTACTTATCGCTCGCATTAACATAACATTCAAAAAAAATACATTTTTAGAAACTCATTCAGGCAAATATACTGGTCGTGGAAACAGTGTATGGCGAGCGGTTTTAGACAAGACAATAAAAAAGTCTTTAACCGAATTTGATACACTCGCACTTAATCTACAGAAATATAATATTTTCGCAGACGCTCTCGTTTGAAATGTTTCGCTACTTGTTACGAGCAAACGTGTCATAACTTGTCTAAAGCGTTTAGTGGACTGCAAGCAGTCGACCTTCTGAAGCTCTTGATAAATAGCAGACTCTCTCGCGCGACCAGCACCAGGTGATCTTGTGTCATTTACTTGATTCTGAAATGTGACGTAAAGTTATTTGTCGATTTCTTTGCAATTACAGATACCCCGATTTTCTCCTATATTTTTAATTAGATTCATTCCTTTCTAACGATACGATTCAGTTGTTTATGTGTACTAATTTAACTGAAGCCTAATTGCATTCTAACGTAACTTGCAATATATTGCGATTGGTGTTAATATCAAAGTAGCTGACCGGAGCAACTAAAGAAATACATAGTTTGTTAATCAATAACGAGGTAAAGTGCGTACCTACGCCAAGGTTTCCAATTTATAAAAAAAGTTGACCATGAGGATATACGGCTAAGCTAGGAGTCGATGTAAGTATGGTGAGTGGGTATGAGAGATACCGATCTACTCTAAAAATGTTCAAACGAATTTAAAAAATTGGTACGAAATATCTATAGTAATCTTGTCTTGTATATAAAATTCTCGTGTCACGGTGTTAGTTGCCATACTCTTCCGAAACGGCTCTACCGATTTTTAGGAAATTTGACATAGATATGTAACTTTGTCTAACTTAAAATATAGGCTATATTTTATTTCGATTAATGACCGCTATTTATTTATTACAACTTTTTATATAACAAATCATTATAATATATATAGATTAATTTTATAAGTTTCCGACAGATGGCCACTATAGCTAATTTGTTAGGAACACACCGACTTAATTTAGATAAAAAAGTAGATAGCGCTGCGTTTCGATTTCTAAAAATGATTTATTTACGCGTTTTTATTTACTTACGGTTATATACACATGTTATATGTATATACGCTATAGATGTGTTTGTTAGACTCGGTAGATGGCGCTGCTATTTGTATCTCACAGAACCATTTGAATGACATTTTTGATTACTTTCGAGTTAGTCACAAATAGACCCGATAGGTGGCGCTGCAGTCGGTGTGTCACGAAATTTAATTTGCTGAACAATTGACAACATTTAATAACTTTAAGCGGTCCTTTCCATTGTTTTAAAGAAACGGGGATTCGAAACAATTAATCATGAAATCTTAAAATTGTAAAAAGTTATTTTTTTTATTTAAATTCACATATTTACTGTAAACTTCTTTTCCGAGCAGGGCGACGTCTGGCGGCCCCACCAGTACCTATATATATAAAACGTAACATACGCTTGTAATCCCCGAAAGGGTACGCAGAGGAGTGTAGTACACTCTCACGTTTCATTAAGTACATTAAGTCCTATAGAATAGGTCGTGAGCCTATTGCCATACACCGGGCACAATTCCAACTCACTACGAGAAATTCTAAATTAGAAAAATCTGATAGCACTCGACCCGAGATTCTTGTGTATGTACATATATGTGTTCTTGTGTATGTACATACACAAGAACACCCCCAAGAATTGTTCGTTTAAAGGTATTGGCTAGATATACCTATGTAGAACATAATTAATATTTTTATAAAAGCTATATTCTATGAATGAAGATCAATATTATTATCACTACATATAACATAGGTATCCCCGTTCCATTATAGGAACAATTGGACGTGATAAAAGACGTACTTACAAATGAACGTCAACAATCAATATTCATGAAAAAGCTCGCATATACATATTTACATAATAGGGCTCGTCGCCTCGAAATGACAGATTGTGAGTTTTTTCACGTCCATATTCAATTACAGCATAATGAATATTTGTCATTGTAATTGCTTGCGAAACGAATTATTTTAAAATTTGACGTCTAATATACTTTATTATAATGTACACACGTCGCCTATATATACGTCGCCTATAAATAAATGGCTCATCTAAACACTTAAAGACGTGCGAGACAATCTTGCTCTATATTAGTCTTTGCGGCCTCATGTTATTAACTATTTCGCGATTTTTTTTATTTATCCATTTCAATCTTGTTTAAAAATCAAGCTCTATTTTCGTATGTTAATCGCGCTATACATATTAATGGGCATACATTGTCGCTTTTATAAGCGAGCAAAAGAAACTGTCACAAAATCCTGTTGAAAGTTTAGCGTTGGTGATGGCGGACGAGGGAGTACATATCAATTTTACTTTTCCTCATCTGTCATGACTACATTCGTATCACGATCGAGGCCGCGCGTGCTAACTGGCTGAGGCATATGTACCCGACTGTTCCCGCCATCTGTTCTCTGATAAACGTTACATTTATAAATATGCATCGCACATACTGCTTTAATATCATATTCAAAATACAAAGAAATCGCCTCACCTCTATCTCTTACGCGAGGTCTAAATGCGCTGTTACAGCCGAATACATCCCAGCCATATAAACGTTATAGTGAAATTGTATAGCAATATAACTGACTCTTAGAACTCGCCTTTTAACTGTCGCTGGCATTACTCGTTATAAAGTATATTATACTTATCGTTAGAAGCGGGGTGGGTGAATTTAGCGTTATTTATGTAGAAGGAACTATGCAATAAACGACAGGAAGACGGGATAGACTTTACGAGCGAAGATGTGTTCTATTGGCAGTAAAAACATTTTAATGGCATATTGCGTTCGAATTGAAAATTAAAGCGGTGAATGTTAACTATCGCCGCTAAGTACGAGAATTAATTAGTTGTGTTGTAGAATAATTTCTCATTAATTTTATACACGGCCACTTGGAAAGCCCGCACGGTATTTCCACGCTTTGTAAAATGCGACCATGAAACCGAATTACCATATACAAAGCTACTCCCTGACTAGCTTTTTCTTCGCCCCTATTCCGGGTTAATGTAAATAGACATAAAATTTGTAAAATGCTGTTTGAAATATTGAAATATAAATATGTATATCTAAGTACAGTCTTTTCAGTGTGCATAAAATGAATACAGCGAGTAATGAACGTAATAAAAAGGCTAATCGCTTTATAATTTTAATATATAATAAAATTCCATCGCTATAGATAACCTAATTGTCTTTTGACGAACAATCTTCATGCTATAAACCTAGTAATATACGTGAAACTAAAGTCCACATAAAGATCCTTACTAAAGATAGTGACACAGTAAAAAATCGTATTTAATATCCTCAAAAGTGAAAGTTAAACGGCGGATCCATTTACTGGTACAGATTGAAGACATCAGTTAATGTGGTAATTCATCTGTTAAATAATTGAAAAATACTTTCTAAAATACTTTGCTAAAATTATTTCGTTAGTTTTTATCTGATGCAGGATTCGCATTGCGATTTGCAGTACGCATTCTAAGCTTCAGCAACATCTCAAAATCTCGATTTATCTAGGGTCGATGTAACGTTCCTGTTACACGTTATGAGATGATTGTCTTTTTATAGATAGTCTTTATCCACTGTCCGTAATATATGCCATCAATAGATAATTGAAATACATATTCTATCTTTTACTTAATGTAGATAATCTAGATATTAATACGTGAAGCAAAAACTTTGTACTCCTCTTAACGAAAATTGCGCGTTCGGAGGAGTTGGAAATTCGGCACACTTATAGTTTATATAAAAAAATGCAGAATGCTAACGTTTTTTAAAAATCAATAAATAAAATTACACACACTACCATGCATTTGACACACACACGCATATACATATACTGTTTTGTATATGGTTAAAGTCTGAGGTCAAATTAAAAGTAGATTAATACTGTTTGACTTTAATATTTAAGGTACATATGTGTAACATGTATTCCAAAAATCTTAAATTGAATTAAGTAAACCGTTTATTATTTACGTTCCTGTTTTCAACGTCAGAAATGAGACGTCAAAAAGACATCAATAATAATTGTCGTCAATAAATAGCACAGAGGAAAGATTTATAAGTATGTGTAACCGTTGTCTTTGACATTAGAACCTAGACAACGCTCAAACTGAATTTTTAATGATTTACGATCGAATATCGATCGCTACTGGGCCGCTGGTTTTATTTAATACCCGTTCGTAAATTCTCTTTGTTATATTCTAATGCACTTTTTATAGTCTCAAAACAATGCATAACATTTGTTTTTCTTTTCAGGTAAGTAGTCGTATTTACGGTTAAGTCGGGATACGCTGCCATGATTCTTGTCCGTGAGTAGTTACATAACCTTTTAACATACATACGTTAAGAGATTTTAGAAAGTGCAATGTAAAGTAAACAAGCTGCTTACCAGTCGATGCAACGACAAGGACGCGCCCGCGAACGAGGACATCAGTGGCCACCTATGAGACTCGCACGTTTTCTATTTACCTAAATCATAAATACTATATTCATATAGAATTGGCTTCTGGATGTTTTGTATGATTTCTCTTTGCAAAGCATCTCACCATTTAGCTCCCTATACGCACCACCTATAAAATATTCAGACGCTACGTATAATACTATTTTAATTTATTTAAAAAACAATCCTGAAATCAATTTAACTTTGTTAATTATTATTATAATTGTTTAAAAATAACTTTGCGTTGCTTCACACACAACACCCACCGAGTTTTATAGGCGATAATGAAAAAGGTGTTGTGTTAAATTATAATCGATGACTACATCACACATTATCACATTATCTAAGGCACAGTAGATGTTCATTATAGTCATTGTGAGACATATTCGATATGGGCGGTGTGCTACCCTTCTCCTCGAGTCACCTCCCTCCGCTTGCTCCCCTGGTCCCCTTCGCCCTCCTCGATCGACATCACACAGCAACTACAATAATAAATAAAAATAATCCGACCCAACCATACTAGCTTGCTTCATTGCAACGAGTAAAATATTACTTAACGTATTTTTCTTTCACGTTCCTCCAAATTGTCCTACGGGACTCTAAACGGATTGTTAAAAGTTTTGAAAATAACTCTATCCGACCAATCGATTTTAGTCAAACAACTTACATTTTCGTAAAGTCTCAGTTCATTTTTCTCCATTAGAATTGCAAATGTTGGGTTTACGGAATAAGTCCTATATGCTCACGGTCCCATCAAGAACGATAAGGTTGATTTGAAACGTGTTAGAAAACGAACAAATGTGAGAGGGACAGCCCCGGCATGGGTTGGCAAATGTTGAAGGCCGAAGTAGCGAGCTTGCAAACCATGGGGGTTCTCTTCCAATCCTAAATGTTACAATAGCTCGCCGTATTGAAAAAGGGAATATTCTTTTCTGTACTTTTTACAACGAGAATAATACGTAGCTTGGCTAAGGTAGGCGTTGTGTACGTGAACAGAAAATTTAGTTTTCGTTATTTTAGTGTGAAAGGCCTCCGGAACATGCTTCATTACTTTGTAGGTGACGTACCCGCATTTATTGCTTCGCGATTACAATGTTGCTCGAGTACTTCACAACATAAAATATTATATTTTCCCGCATGAAGAAAGTGACGAATGTACCTGAAGCACGCTCCGCGTCCTAGGGTATACTTAACAATTGTTTAAATATTAAGTCTGTAATACACAGATTTTATCTCCAATCCTTTTATCTCAAACCTTACTTTCACCCACATATTTAAATATTTGGAAAGTAAAATTACCTGAAAATTTTAAATGACACCTTAGTTTTACCAATATAAGGAATTTTCTAGTAATATATGTATCTGCGCTTTAAGAAACAACTGTGTTCATTACTAGCCATTTATTATTAATTCTTCAATGACGTTCGCGGGGTGCTTGGGGTTGCGTTTTCGCAAAGGTTCAACAAATAGCTAATGAACTTTAATTAAGACATGTTTGACGCCATATAACAATGTCTGCGTTCAGCCGCGCGGCAAATGATTTATCGCGATTATAACGAGAGACAGAGATATAATCCGTAGCGCCTCGGTTGCGATTCTCACGGTCGGTTATTTTATTTGCTTAGCATGTCATTTCCTGCTTGCACTTGCCATTATTGAAGTTATACGAGTGGCCGGTACCGTTATTGGTCAGACACTAACATACTGCGCTAGACAAATTTACTCCACTTTCCATTTTTCACAGGCCATTTTCTTGGACACAGACGTCTTAAGTGCAGGTGATTCGCGGAACGAAAAGTAGAGCGCCAAGGCTACCGGGTCCATTGCCTACTTTTGAGTTCCTATCTAAAGTGACACTTATATAACACCGATAGAGTATTATCACGGGATTCGACCGATATTAAGTATTTCGAAAATATTCGCAAATATGGCGTAAATTTTAGTATCTAGCCTAGTCTAAAAAGGTGCTTTTAATCTGCATATCAAAAAAGGAAGTAAAATTTTTGATCCAACGTAAAAACATACATTGATATCCATAACCATGGCATACCTATACACTGTACTGTATTTGGAAATTTCAGCGCGGCAGAAACACACGCCATGCAGCAGTGTGATCTGCGCGGTACTAATATTCTCCCTTTACGCATTTATGGACGTGTATTGCTTTAGTTTAAAATCAATTAATTATAGCACAGTCTTGTAATTACGCTACCACGCTGCGGTACGCGCCGCACGCCATACATCAATCCTGTCGGGGCGGTATCGACAAGCAATATTATTACTTATTGACGTCAATCACTTTGACGCTCGCCAGCACCCCGCGAATTGAAGTTTAGTTTATTTGTATTTGTCAGAGCGGCCGAGCTCGCCGCTGCGGCACACGTACAGATCGCCTCGCCGCAGTGTCACTCGTATACGACGATGACCACGCCGTTGACACTAATCCGCATGCACTTGAGCTTGACACGAAAATAAAAGAAAGCGTGACGCATCGCAGGACAGGCGCCGGCCGCAGCCATATAAACTTGCGACTCCCACAAAATCAATAAAGCCTTGAGCATTTATCTGTTTGTGCAAGTGAACGCAAATAATAATACATTATACGAGTACCTATGTATATTACCACCGTTATGTGCGTTGATGGACATCAATTTTGATGTCAGACCTATGCAAATGTGACATCGGAGAGCTGCCATTGAAGAAATATTGTACCAAACTAAAATTCACTTCAATTTACATTTGCTAGTCAATAATAATTACCTGCTATTCTAAAATATAACGTCCCTTTCATTAATAAATGGAACTGATATTTTATCTCGTAGAAAAGGACACACGCTTCTAAAATAAAAGTATTCTTAACAATTCATACATATAGCTATAGGTAGGCATTTAAATAACGATAACGTGTTATTATTGGCTGTCAGCCGTATATTTCAGTATGTTTTTAAGTCATTAGTTTCAACTGACTTTATTACTATTTCTTGTTCTAGTAGGTACAAGGTTGTAAATGTTTGTTATACGACACACTTAAAAGTCTATATTATATCTGCTTAATAATCTATATAAATAAAAATGAATCGCTAAATGTGTTGCTAAGCGTAAAACTCGAGAACGGCTGAACCGATATGGCCGATTTCTGTTTTGTTGTATTTCATGAAGTGTGGGGAATGTTCCTATGGACAGAAAAAACGTAAAAAATACAAGGAAAAGAGTAAAAACAACAATCAAATAAATCAAAACAAAACAAAGGCGCGAGGAAGGTTTATACGTATAATACATGCGTGTACTAGAGAAAAACCGAGAGATTAACAAAAATTGTAACGTGATGTCGTAAATAGCTCATTTTTGTGCCCTTGCATTACAAGCGCTGTCAAAACCTTACTAGCTAGATCAAAATAATGATGTACTATAGAATTGTATATTTTAAAAAGGTCTACAAAAATGTTAGCGATGATATATGTCTATCTCCTAAAGCTAAACCACAATAACAATTTTTATCTTTCAGATGTTACTAAAAAGTAATGGGTTACTTACGAAGCTATTTTAAACAACACAGTATTTTTAAACGGTTTTATTTAGCTCACCTGTGTGTTTGGGTCAAATGTAGTAATTGAAATTTAACCCTCTTCCCGTTAACCGATTGATCTGAAATTTGGTATACGCCTTTGATTCTGGTGACAA
>DWME01005761.1:0-14484 GCA_018244795.1 Parelbella ahira ahira | reverse complement strand
GAAGATAATGAGTAATAGTTACCGCATGTTTCTGAAGAATCCTATCAAAATAACTTTAATACTATCGGATCGAAATAACACATAATATTTTATTTTAAATGATTACGTGAAGTAGACATTTAAGGGCCGCTTTTTTTAAATCGGGATGGTAATAAAAAATCTAAAACACTTTAGAAAAGCGTAACACAATTCAAGTGAGTGAAACTAAGTATATTCAAATCAAAAGAGAAACATAATGCTGACCAGTACCTACTTGCTTTAGGGTGTTTTAATACCCTAACTAGCCAATCTAGAGCAAATATCATAACCGTCGCTTATTATTATGCTAGAAATAATTTTGATATAGATGGTATCTAATAATTAGGTAACTGCCAATTGGATACAAACGCGATTGCAGATCGAGGCATTCGATCGAGGGAGGTTCGATTCCCATTTGTATACAAGCTATTACACGCTAAAAGACCGTTAAAATAATTATATTATTGTAATAAATTAAAAAAAAAAACATATTCAGCAATCACTTCTGCATATACATATTTACGACTCGCTGAGACACTGTTACTCAATTTTTGTAACGACCCTCTGTTAATCTGACACGTTTTCCCTTTTGTTTTACTTCCCATTAACTATATTGGGATTCGTTACCGTTATATAAAAATACAATTTGCAAATGGTGATGATCCCCTTTTATCCAGGTACACCCAATTACACAATTTGATTGAGTTAATTGTACGGACCGGTATTAAATTGATTAATACACGTACGATATATATACAGACTTACTGAATGTTATTATTATATGTGTAAAAAAATTTTAAATTAAAAACATTGTATTTTAATAACCGTTAGCAAAATATACACTTAATCGAAATAAATACATATATATACGAATGCTTGTTTAATGCATGAAATGGGCGAAATTTTACTCAAAGCTCAATTTTATTCTCAGATCGTAAAGTTGGCGGACCTATGAATATAACGAAGCGTCTAGATAACTAGAAAAGTTAGCCTGTCTAACTTTCCAAATGTGTAGTTTATAGTTTAGTCTATCATCTCAGATAAGAAAACCTTATATATCTTGTGTTTAACTCGATTTTCGTTTGTTTATTCGTGTTGTCAACAGCGAGCTTTGATTAGATCATTATTAGATGATAAGCTAGCGTTCGGCCGCTCTCCCGCCTGATGGAAAACGCAGTTGCGGACTAATATGGAACACGTATGCCTAGGAAAAGTATTCATCCGTCCTGTTCTTGTGTCTGGAAATACTTGCAGATTTATATGGTATACTAAGTATAAAATGTTTGTAAATATGTATAAAAAGATAAGTGTAGCTATCTATACAAAGATACATTTATGTGTATGTATGTGTGTCTGTCAGCCGTCTGGTTACCATAACACAGGCTCTGCCTACTTTGGGGTTAGAAGACTGATGGTGAAGGTGTTTTTAATTCTAAACCGTCATTTATATATCATTTCTATTATGAACTATAAAAATTATAGAGCTCGATTCGAGGTACGCTTGTGTTACACAAAAGTGCAGACAAATACTCCGACCCATCATGGACAAACAAACCGTCATTCAAATATTGCTTTCCGGGAAACGCACCAGAACTTTTCCAGGGAAAATTGTAATAATGTCTAAATTGGATATTGAAACTTTTGTTCACTGAGAAAACTATATTTTGTTTTGGGAAATTTATTATTTTCAATGCTTGTCTGTTTACGATATCCCCGTTCTTTTTCGCAAATATTTTGAAATATTACTATCTTAATGTCGCGGCTAAATAAAAACGTAACATCACGCCTGTAATCCCCGAAGGGGTAGGCAGAGGGGTGTACTACGCCCCCACGTTTCACCAGTTACGTATAGGTCCCATGAAATAGATGGTGAGCCTATTGTTATAAATATTAATAAGCCTATTGCAATAAATATAAACATATACAACGAAGTTACTATTCGTGCTGTATACAGAAACTTCTAGAAAGTTTTAATCAGTTTGCTCAATGACGCCTGAACCGTAATGCGACAACGCACACCACGCGGTACGAGTGTAATTTCATTCTCTATTAGTTTCCTAATAAGCACGTGTTTGGAATGCGTGTTTCGCCTCCAAAAAGGGTGATTTTGTGTACATAAACTATTTTAGGATGAAATTAAATAAGTTTTATAACGTTGAATGGAAACTAACTCTTACTACTAAACTTGTGTAGATAATATCGAAAGTTCGGGCTCAAGTTTATTGAACTGTTTCGTTAAACTTGGTTTTATTATCTTAAATCGAAAAACTTTACAATAATAGAGCATAGAGTACCTTTATGTGTGGTTCATAAAAGAATATGTGCCAACATTGGAGCTTAAATTGTTACCTCTACTGCAGTAGTCAATATAAGCGATTGGACATGACTTAAAAGTTTACAAATTATGGGACTATTCGTGAAGCATAATGCTGGCTTATGCGGTTATACAGCAATGTAAGTGTTAACGTCTAATTGTGGTCATTATTAGAATGAACTGATACACACCGTGGACTAAGGTCCTTTTTTCGTTTATTAAAACTGCATGTTATAACTGCTGGCGTCTCAAGCCCTAATGTTTCTGCTTACCGGACGTTAGACTTGCTGGTTTACGACATGAAATAATTTAAGTAGTAATGCGTCTGAGGGCAATACCTTAGCTTGGGATTCTATTAGATTAGCACAAAAAGGAAGTGCCTTTATTGACTACAACACAGGCCAAGTTTAAATTGTATCAGGATATAGTTAGTTTGGTTACAATACGAGAATTAGAGACGCGTGTAAGTTGCAGCAACCAGTTAACATAGGTCTGAGTAAAGTGGCTTCTTATGTACACATGTAGTACTGGTTGGTTCTAGTGGTTAACGACTGATCTTAGCGAAGATGGTATTTTAAAATACGTATTTTGTGAACTTGTTTAATTCATTAAACATCTTCGCTTCTGTACATGTAGATACTCGTATGTACGTGTGTTCTTGGAAAAAAAACATATTCTTTTCTTGTCCGCTCGCACCGTTTCTCTCCTTTTCTCTTCGTATTGTATTGCTCGCTATGAGATGGGGTTCTCAAAAAAACATAAACAGTACTTCAGGGCTGGCAGAATATTGGTTACGCTTTTCATCTGACTTTGGACATTCGCAACGTATAGAAATTTGCAAAATATGTGCAAATTTGCAACCAGTGCAACAAATGAATAAATAGATTTGTCCATTGAGATACCAATGAATTGTATTTTTACAGTGTTCGTGTTATGCTGGTCGCCGTACATAGTGTTCGACTTACTCCAAGTGTACCACTACATACCGCCAACACAGAGCAACATAGCCATCGCCACGCTCATCCAGAGCCTGGCGCCGCTCAACTCAGCCGCCAACCCGCTCATCTGCTGCATGTTTTCTCCCCATATCTACAGTAGTTTGAGGTAAAATGGTACATTTTACGAAGACGCGAGAGCCATTACTAGAGAATAAAAAATAAATAAAAAACACACACCAAACATTACTGCATATTTTAGTAATTATTAGCATTTAAGTTTTGTTGAATTCTTTTTAACATGATCCCTTATAAATAGATCAGAAATCTTCAATGTTCTTCTGGCTTCTATTCATTCTAAACTCTCCCTATGTCGAGTATGTCGTAACAATGTTTACTGCAGAAACTCAATTTATGTGGGGCTTTAATCTATTTTGATGGGTCAGAGCACGTCTCTATGGTAAATTGATATGATATGGGTGTACCTACTATCCATATCATATCAATTATCCATAACATCCATACTATCCATATCAGGCGCGCCGACCTCGCTTAGTCTAAATGTGTGATGTGACCATGACAAAAGAATAAAAAAGCAAACAGATTGATATCTTAATAATTCAAACAAAAGAGTTCACGATTCTATTGTTGTTGAACAATGTTATTATTTATTGAATTAGCTGATCATTCCACTCTACGTAAGTCACAAATTTAAAGAATAATTAAGAGGAAAAACAGCATCTAACTGAATGATTGACACCTACATCTAACAAACACCTATCGGTCAATCACGATGTTTGTGACGAAACATGCCAACGCCATTGAGTTAAGGTTATGAGTTAAGGTACGTATGTACGTACGGACATACATTAAGTGAGTAACTAAGGATACTGTTTGTCCCCATTTTTATTTTGTAAAAAAAATCCATTATGTTTATAAGGAAACAGAACGTAACAAGGAAAAAATAAGTAAAGATAAAAAAACCCGCTGCGTTTTTCGGTGGTTTCAGATAGTTAGAACCGTGAGATCGAGAAAAACGTCATTATCATCATCTTCAACCAGTTAAATCCCCTGATAGAACATAGCCCTACGGTGAGGGGTTTATACCGGCAATCATTACGCACGCATGCGAATTGGAGATCGCAGAGGACGGCTTCTCACACCGACTACGCTACACCCCGTTGGCAGCCAGTGTTTAGCTACAGCTTTTCTTTAGACACGTTGTCTCTATATAGATTTTGACATACCGTAATCTACAAGCATGAAAAATGTACGATTAGTTTATTAGTTAACGTATTTTATTACATTGGGAACTGTGGCCGTGCCCGCAGACGAGTGCCCCCGTACCGCTGGCTGTGGTGCGGGCGCGGGCGGCGCGCGCGCGGCACGCTGCGCTCGCGCTCCGACTCCACCGCCAACTCCGAGCTGCACAGCTCCACGCACGTGCGCCGCACGCACTCCGTCGGCGCGGTGCGTATTTTACACTTACATTACAGAGCATGTGCTAAAACACTTACTTACATAATGTACCTTAATAGACCGTTAGGTTCGTAACATACATAATAAATACCTACTGTTTTATATAAGAATACATACTATTCATATACTCACGCCAGGTCTCTTACGGAGTAGGTACAGAGCATAGAGTGCCCAGATATCTCTATCCTTGTAGACCTGTCGCGCTTCTTCCACATTTATCACTCTCTTCATACATGCAAACCAATTTCGGAGACCTCTAATTCCCCTATCAGTCAAGACTTGAACTATATATTTATCATAAATGTATAATACACTATTAACACTTTAGATGAAACTTACTCCTAAAAGAAAGTCGGGAGAAAATATACAAACACGCAATTAATTCAGCTAAATGATAGAACTCTTATTGTTTTTGTATGTAGTGTTTAACGATAATCGGAAACGCTATGCGATAACCACCTACAGTGCACCGGAGGACGCCTCAATGTAAATAGACCTTACATTACGAAACACTGACCTTATTTTTTAACCGTGATATCTTTAACACAATAACGGCAACTCTTTGAGAAATTTACTGAAAATATACTAAGCGCGTTGTAAATCTCAGATAGTACTCATTTGTTTCTAAATAGCGAGCAAAGTAAACAAGTTCAAATTTAAATCCTAATTTATTTTCGTTGAATAGTGTTGTTGACTGAGGAACCGCATAAATAGACAACTTTTACGAGCACTTACCTCAGAAGAACACGAGCATTGAAAGATTCCGCTGTTATGGAATTTATGACGTAATTCCCGCAAACCATTATTGCTCATATAAATTACTTGTTAAAAACTGTTCCGGTTTATTCTTCTTGCCGTATGTTGTAATTGTATCATATGACGTCATGTATTTTTCTCGTACAAATCTGTATGACTTCTCTTTTGACCTGTTAATTTTGTAGATGTTTTTGATATACGTACTATTTTATATTGCTTTATGTTTTATTATAATATTGTAATAAAAAATAACTTGTACATTTGTTTTATAAATAATATTTTACTTCCAACATTCCTTAATGTATAAAAAATGAGAATATCGATTTAATGAATATTTATCTCGTTTGAAATATCTAATAGTTTAGTAATTAATAAACATGTAACCATTGATATGTAATTATCATTGTGACAGAAAGTTTATTTTAAACGATGGGGTAAGAAAGGTTAGAATGTAGTAATGAAATGTAGTGTTGGTATGACCCACATCCTGAACCGCATTTTCAATAGATAGCATGATATTAAAGTAAATTTCTGATATCACGCAGATCTTGAATCGCATCAGCAATAGCTAAGACAGAAAAGAAATTTTAATGATCTCGTTATGCCGTAGATCTTGAACGCACTCACAATGAGCTGTTAACGAAACGACATATTGGTGTGCGCAGATCCTGAACCGCGCGCGCAGCAGCAGCAGCGGGCCGCGCGGCGCGCAGCTGCTGGCGCTGGCGGCGCGCGACTGACGCCGCGCGCGCGCCGCCGGCGACGTCATGCTCTAGCCGCCGCCCGCGCGCCCCGCGCCGCCTCACCCCCGCCTACTGCTACCGTTGTTGTCATGCTGGAGAAATTAATTCATAAATGTCACGTCTCAGCTCATCGGAAACGTACTGTAAAATTCATAACGAAATTCCACCCGAATCGAAGGTGTAGTGATTTAGTAAAAATACGGTTAAGTTTGACAATTGCTGTCGCTAACGTTCACGTGATGACGTGAAATACATTTTTGGAAACCTATCGCAGTCAATAAATTGTCTTTTTCAGTTGTGATGGAGACTGTGCACGCGACTGTCACAATTGACGGTTCTACACTGTAATGTTAAGGCTTTATGTTGTAGGTACTATTACAGTGATGCAATTCAAACCAATCCAATCTCACTTCTGCCGTTAACATAATATAAACAAACAACTTCAACATGAAGTGAGCTTAATTACATCGACAAGCGAACATCATGACAGCAATACAAGCATACTTTGTATAACAACATGGTGGATAAGGTATTTTACAACAAAATTACAACAGTCTCAACAACAAACTGTTATAGAGTACACGTGAGATAATTAAATCAAAGATGTTGTAGAAAATATTATTCTATAGTTAGAATAACATTTATGTTCTCGTTTCTAATCGGATGTATGATTGTTATGTGCTTAGAGCTTGTATTTTGCTTATGTAGAGTCGAACTCTACGGAGTACTGAATGTCCGAGTATTGTGCGTCGAATGCTGTACCTATTTGTACGATAGATAAATGTTTTGGCTATTTTATCAGTATTTTTAAACATAGACTGCATAATCCTTGATTTTGTGATGTGTTTAAGTATGTAATACTTTTAATATGTCCCATTATGACCTTCGTCTCTCTTTTTTTGTTACGCATTAAGTAATTATACATAATCTCTAATATTAAGTGACATCAGGATTAAATTTTACTCATTTTCTTAAAACTCGTCTCTAAACATTATAAAGCCAAAAATGTAAAAAAAAATGTTATTTTAATGATATCTTTATAAACGTATGATTAGGATCGATTATATTATGTCCATTTGTATTTAAATAAATATATTTTTATGAGATCTGCCTTTTCCATTGGCTTTGCCGCCATTGGGATTATATTAAATAAAGAATTGCGTGCCATCTAGGGGCTATTAAGGTAAACTCATACTTATAAAATTGAGTATATTTATGTAATTGTAATGTATTAAATATTTTAGCCAAAGTCTACGCTTTTTAATAATCTAGATTTAAGTCGTAATTCGAAGTGAGATGAAAGTGACTTAGTGCGTTATTTAAATAATATTTTTTAAGTATTTATCTCTGTGAATAATTATTGTAGATATATAATAAAATTAAGTCACTTTTAATAATAGAATAAGATGATTCTAATGTTTAAATCTATATTTTTATGTAAGTGTACAAATTGCCATCTCTCGTTATAAGTTAGAACTAATCTGAAAAAAAAAAAAATTTTCCTCGAGACGCGTTAATTGTATATATTCTTATGTGTATTGGTAATATTAATTTACTTATCGAAAATATGCTTATCTCTGAACATGTCCTTTCTGAATATTTTTTTAAGAAAACCATTTAAATTTAGCACTTTTCAATATATTTGATGTACACAGCAGAGGTATTTTTCACGGATTGACTTGTGTAAATAAATCATGACTTAGGAAATTATTGTCGTTGGCTTAATCCCTATCTCAAGAAGTACTATATGTAGGTATATTTCTATTTCACGTGAAGGATACTGCAGTCGCAAGTATTTGTATGAAGCCTTGAAGTTTGCTATTCCATTACATTTCGATTATCATCTTCACCATCAAGTCTTCAATCGATCCACTGTTGTAGATGGGTATCCTCTTCCATAGAGAAGGGTTAGGCCATAGTTTGCCACGATGGCCGAGTGCGAGTATACAGGCTTACATTTCATGGCTTAAAAACTTTCTTATAAAAGAAGTTATAGTGTTAGCATGTACACTTATATACAACTATACATGCATTTAAATATACAAGTAACTAAGTAAATAACATAACTATATAACATTAAATACACAAATATACATGCATTTAATACATAATTTGGGGTCGCTTAGTGTCTCCGCCAAGTTCGACTGTAGAAATCAAAATGATAAAATTTCTCATTTACATTTTATGGTATCTATTTCTACGGTGACGTTATGTGCATAGTGATGGATAGTGGTGGTAGATTGAACCATAGGTAAATATAACGCTATCGGGAATATAATTGCACAATAGATTTGTAATAGATTTAGTTATACTGTTATACATGTATAATTTATGAAATTCACGCTGGAGCAGCGTAGAGCATTGTGCGAGATACGTCCCAGCAGTGGGATTTAAAAAAAAGGTGTCAACCATTTCATGAGATATCGATAATAAAAATACCAAAGAACGAGACTTAATAAAGGATAATAAATAATAACCTTAAATCTTTTTTAATACCAAAAATACGCACATTTTGTTGTACTTATTTCATACTGTTATATGGTAATATGTAATTAGTTATAACTGCATCATCCACATTGGTCAAATGTTTGAGTGGGAGTCAAACACTCTTTTGCCTACCTCTTTGGGAAATCACAAGCGTGATGTGATTTTTATATTACGTTTGTACCACGTATGCATATACATATGTACGTACGAACTTGGCTTATTTTTGATGTACTTTTTTTATTATTGAACGAAAGTAAAAATGGCTCTCTACATAATATAAAGTGTAAATTAGAATGTATAGCAGTATACATGGCAATCTATAGCAGTATACAGTATACAGGGTGCATAAAGAACTTAGGTTGTTTTTGAGGTCGGTGTGAGATGCGTACCACTGCACATACTCACTTCAAACATACTGAGACAACATAACACCTGTATTTCTCTAAAAGGCTATGCAGTGGAGTGTTGTACTCCTACTTTTCACTAGTTATGCTACACACCCTACTGGGCGCAGATGCAGACCCAGAACGACTACTAGTAATTGTAGTTAGAAAAACCCAACATTGTCCGACTCTTGATTGGCAGTCGCGCTTGCAACTATTAGACCATTAGACGAAAAAGGGTCTCCTAGACTAGAGATATTCAAGTATACCTGTCTATCACGTTCTTTAATACACAATGCCAGCATTTCTATTGGTTAGAACTCAGTGCATAATTGGTGCTTACCCTTAATAAACCATATCCGTTTATACCAAATGAACTTCCGGCGTCTTCGTATGTAAATGTTTATGTAACTTAAGCAATTAACTATTAAGGTAATTACAACATTAGTAGCATACTGTTAGCAGTATTCATATGATTGATGAACGCAACACGTTGAATTTCATTAATATATATGTAAGTAAATATTTATTATTATTTAAACGTAGTGTTATAAATTTTGTGTTTAAATTAAAACTGTACACTCTATAGTTGTTTATTATTATTATTAATTACTTTATTTCATAAGCACTTCCATGTCGGTTATGTTTTTGAAGAAAACTAATAAGATATGTTAACGTTAAATCGTAAGAATAAGTTAATTTTGCGTGTACCTAGTATTTACATATATATGTATGTATGTATGTATGATATATTGTAAAATGTGTACTTAGTAATGGAAAAAATGTTTTTAAATATATGTATATGTACTATTATTTTTGTACAACGTGATTGTGAAAATTTCAGTAATGTTCAGAGAGATTATATAAGTGTATTGGAGTATCGGTTGTTTCATTTTAATGCATTGCATTAATTTATTGTCTTCATAAAAAATATTCAAGCAGTAAACGTCTTTATAGGTTTATTTAAACCCACCTTCCTCTCCCTTCTTTCCGTAAACAAAAAATAACACAGTAGAATTACACCAATACGATAGATTCAATAATACTTAACCTACAATGTACATACGAAACGTACCTACCTACGTTTCTACCTACGTACGTACCTACATTTATCGACTGTTTTTTCTGTTTACTTTAGGGTAGGTCTTCTCTCAACATGAAAATATATACACACGAGTATATGTAGATGATCTCAAAGTATATTAATATGTATAAGCCGAAATCATATTCAATAAAAATATTTTTTCTTTGCGAAAAAACTATGCCAGCCAGTACATTGCTGATTGTGATTTATTCAATTATACTTCTAAAGCAAACATCGAATTTACTTTGAAATTTTGACTTTTATTTATTAATGTGTCGGCTGAACAGAATTTATTGTCCTAGAAAATAAAAAAATGCCAAGAAACTGGCTATAAATTTAATCTGTCTCTCTGCGTTTAACATAAAAGTTTGTGATTTATCCATGTGTACATAAAATAAAATTGTGGCATTGTTTTTATATTAAATATGTTTTTGTTATTTATTATAATCGTCATTTTTCCATGTATATTTATTACAATCGTCATCAATCATAATAGTCAATCTAAAAATCCATTTAGTCAACTGACAAAATGGATTTTTAAAATTTGTCTATTTTTCCTTAACTAATTAGACGGACACTATTTAAGTGATTTGATTTCACAACTTATTTTAGCTGGTAGCCTAACGAGTGTCGCACAATGTAGACTATATTATTATAACTAATAAACTAAAAAAGAGATAAACGTACATAAATTCTTTCTTTCTCTCATTCTCTCTAACACTGTTCACATTGTTTTACATAACGTACATTATCACACACGTGACTACGTTCACATCACGTTCATATTTTGTAAATATTTTATGCTAATATTTTTCTACGTTTTGTTTTAATCATTGATGACTTAACAATTAACGTCACATAGTGGATACACTACATGAGTCTCAGTATCAACATATTGTAAATACTGTTGATGCTAGTGGAATACATATGTATGTATTTATAAACAGCGTAATGAACACGGAACAGCCGATATAATTATATTGCGTACATTTTTAAATTTTTAAAAGCACAAGGCACGAAACTCCCAAAACATTGGCATATATGTACTTAACTCTATTACGATAGAAAATACAACAGGGAAACCATAGACCGCTACAAAACCTGATATTTAGGCCAGTTAAGGTACTATACGAGCTCAGTGGCGTGCTATTCAAGAGGCCTATGTCCAACAGTGGACAGGACTAGGATGATAATGATGATAGTACTATAATTTTCAACAATCATCACGTCTAGCATTCCCAATATTTCACATCAAACTTATTGAGTTCCCTGTAAATTTATGCTACACGAGGACAATAAATAAAGATCAAGGTCAAACTGGCTCATAGTATCTTAGTCGTGAACATCTGGTACTTTTCACACGGGCTTCTGTATGTAGGTCTCCAATAACGTCAGATTTCTTCGTGTCCCTGGTTCAAAGCAGTGTTTATCTTACGCAAACGATATTGCGAAGCTCACGCGAATGAAGTCAGGGACGCGGATATTATAAAATATCTGTTATACTTCGAAGCTTGTGTACTATTGTACAACTAAAAACCCTGTTACATTATTGACTTCTATATCTTTTATTTGACTTCTACACTTAGCGTTCCCAACTAATAATATTTTGATAATTTATAATTCAATCTATATCTACTTTCTTTCTGGATCCTTTTCAGCTGTCAAGCTTCAATTATAGTAGTACTACCTAAAAACCTTTCATTTTTGCCAATAGTAGGTACCTATCATGGCTTGGTACTGTACAAAACTAATTGGACTTGGTCACAATTGGTTAATTTACTCTGACAAAGAAGAGTCATCAGATTATAAAGTTGTATTATATTATAAAACATTGAATAAGTTCGCATTACCGCTTCGAATGCGCTTTCGATACCCCTCCATGCTTAGGATGGAAAAGCTTAAGTATACTTCCCCAGGAATTCGTACTATGACTTTATGACTTTCCTCAATTTAATAAAACTAAAGAATTCTTGGTGATGTGAAACCATTTCACTCTCATCTCGACTTTTTCCACTCGTCCTTTGTTTGTTGTGGTTATTGCACGTCATTTAAATATAATGTACACTGTGTCACGAATGAGCTGTTCTGATGTCTCGCCCTTTTCAAGATATTTTGCCTCAAATTTTCCTCTTCATATTTGATTGCCAACGCTTTATCGTGAAAGCTTAATGACTGAGGCGAGAGTTTAAAAATTGGTATAGACTCATCGAACCATTAGCAAAATACAAAGTAGCTTTTGTCGTGGAAAATTCTCGAAATTCGTCGAAGCTTTAGGGCTTTTACAGATCTCACACAATACAGTAAGATATTTCTGTTCTTTGTGTTAACTTTTTGTATGACGTAATAACTCATATATTTCGTTAATATACCTAAGTTATAAATTATTTCACGAGTCCACCTATATTATTCCAATTTGTTTTAGCGTAGACAGATGTTATTAATCAAATACATATATATATCAAAAGCCCTTTTGTCATTGTAATTAATAGCTTGATGTGGCATGTAAATGACCAAAAAGTGAACAAACAAATAAAATAAACACTTTGTTTCTCTTTTTTAAGAACGAAATAAAATTTATCAATCTAAATCTCTGCAAGTAATACCGTATCCTACCTACGTTACGCCCCAGTCCATATCTCCTTTTCTTATCCTGTTGTAATGTCGTGGTTTTTTCACTCGTCCCCTATTTTCCGGGATGAAAGGGCGGACGCGACTTGTATTCTGTGGTCACGTATCCCATAAACATTAATTTGAATGAATTCAACCCGAAACTAGGGACCATCAAATTGAATTTTATTTGTTTTCGGTTTGTATATGAAATTAAATGCAGCTCCTGAGAGGTGTGAGGCATTACAAAAAAGGCTTTATCTTCTGTAACTTATGAAATTCGTAACACTTTGTTTTATCAAACTATTGGAAAACAGGCTTCGCTTACTTAGGATCATCGGCTCATGTTCTCAGGTTACCGCGTCCTAGCTAGCGTGGTCTAGCGCAGTTGAGCTTTCAAAATGTGAATATAACGAATTTATAGTCTATATCGAATTATGCAAAGTAATCAATTAAAGTTTTCTTTAGATCTGCGATGTGTTCTAAGTTCGTTTACTATCCAAACTAAATAGTTTCAAATAAAACAAAAACTTTTGCGCATCACATAATAATGTGTCCCGGATGGAAATCGAACTTACAACCCGCGGCTAACTACACGACTGTCGGGCTAACTGATATATCCTTATTTATTCCAGTAATATGATCAAGTGACGGTTCAGTAAAGTATTGTTGCAAATAATGTTGTAAACAGTTAAATCCAACTTGATTATGAATAACAATTTTCCCTCCGAAAACTTTTTTACTGTGTCATTTCCCGAATACAAAAAATGTCGCGTCACCATAATGATCCATTATATGAAATGACGCGACCAAAAATTATATCGTTTATACCTATTAAACGTACTATAAGTTAAATATTAATTGTAGTCTTAAATAGCTCAATTACAACACACCGTAACTGTTATAATAACGCACGTTAGTACATACTGTTGTATGACGTCAAACAATCAAATATTCTTTGCGATGACAGCAGTCTATGCGTTTGTGATGCGAACTGATCTCGGCAAGTACTTAACACACCATTGAAATACTTCGTAACGTACATCTATATTCCAAATTAGCCCCTGTGATGCAATTGTGTTGTTTTGTATCCATACTTTGTAAGATCATGAGAAATTAGTTGGTTGAAAATGGTTCGTTCAATTTCTATCAATACATGAAACCCACTTTAGCTGCTTTTTTAGAATAATTCGTTTTTTGATAGTTTTTATATTTGTTTAATAATTTTTGAAGAGAATATTTTTTATGAACAACTCCTCTAGTCGTAATTTATTGCATAAAAACGTACATTAGGTTAAGCCGCTACATACGATATATAGCCATATATAGTGTTCTAAATCTACAATATTACGATAAAGACTTGAGAAAAAACAAGAACATTGCATAATTCTAGATAATTCTAGATCATTTAGTCAGACGACAAATAAACTAATATCAAATTCAATAGAGACGATGTCAAGGTAACACAGCTAGGCATTAAGATAAACCACTACTATCGTGCTTTATTTTGAAAATTTGTACTTTAAAAAATAACCGTTATAAAATTAAAACCAAAACTCGTGTTACGCGGCAACTAAATCAATATAATGTATTTCAGTACAGTAGTGTGAGTGTCACCATGAGCCCATCTAACATATCGTCTTGCGATGCAAAGCCTGTCTGCACTGGAACAAATTAA
>DWME01005760.1:0-14485 GCA_018244795.1 Parelbella ahira ahira | reverse complement strand
AAATTTTGAACAATAACAATCTCGAATAATTATACAATTACGCTTTGTAATTATACCAGTATGTATGTATGTTTGTATATCATTGCGAGGCAACAAATTAAGCAAAAAACAATTTCGTTACGATTAAGAACAATAAACACATAATTAAATGTATAGCAAAATTTTGAGTCTAAGAATATTTAAAATTTAATCGGTCTCGAGATAACCAACATAGATGTCATATCAGTCTTATTAAGTGCACAATGTTGGGCGCAAGTTTATTAGGCTTTATGATATAATAACTGGCATTGTTTACTTAAACTAACTTGATTATTTATTCGCCAGTGTCTACCGTTTACATTGTGTCTTAGGTCTGTCTACAAGCGTTACCTTGAAATGAATTCTGTAACAAAATTCGTCCTGTCTCTCCCGTCCGTAAAATTCAACAACAAGCGATATTTTGCAAATTGTACAATATATTGTATTGCTATTATAACTCCATACATAGGTAATGCGTTTGTATTAATACGTAGCCAATCGTTTGTTCGCAATATAAGCAAAAGTATTTCAGTCCTTTTAATGGAATTTTTATACAGAATGTTCATAATTGTTCGATCTCTTCAATTCGATCACTTGATACGGAGTGCTATAATCCTGGAAAGGCCATTACAATTTCATTGATTAGTGTAGTATTGTTCAATTAGCTAAGCTAGTGTGTGATCTAGAGTAACTCCATACAGACGGAGCGATAATTATTTATACTTTTAGCGTTGGCAAATTGCTGCACGACCTATAATATCAGTGGACTTATCATCTTTCACGATAGTCTCTCTATTTCGATACTGGATGGCGTAAAGTTGGCAGTTACGCGTACTAGTATCTTTTTTCCCCAAATGACATTTGAATATCATCGATGCTGATGTATTTCTAAACGAATTTGTATTCGAAGGACACGCTCGAGGGCACATAAGATTTTACGAGCAGCCGAAAATTATTTAAAGGTACACTCGGAAGGTGTCATTCGAGTATTTCATGTCTTCGAAGAATTTTCCACAAGCTTGTTTGATATAGTCTACAATCTACATTTAATTTGTCGGTGCCAATTTCAATTCTTGTTTTATAACGACAAATGATATCTTTAACGCGTCAAGACAAAACTATTTTAAAGGTTTTATCAGATCACAGCGCCATTCCACATCCATCGACTTTTTCAATTGAATAAGATTGCGCAGAACTATCGCAAACTATTCTTCGAATGCACAGAATGTAGTGAATGTCTCATTGGAAGTATGTAGGTACACGTGGTTCTTATTTTCAAATATCATTATAGTCTAAAACGTGCTTCAGGTTGTAAGCCACATTTGTTACACCAAAAATACGTGGTGTAGCCGTTTTTCCCGCAGCCCCATTTTTCAGTAAGATACAAGCGCAAAACTCTATTTTTTAGCTCGTAAAAACTAAGTTTTACATGACAACTGGCTTATGGTATTCATGTAAAAAGTTTTAAAACAATGGATTGGACAGGCCTGTGTGATCAGTAAGCCTGCCGGCACAGTTAGAGTTTATAGGTTCGATTTCCACCTACAATAAAGATTTGTATGATGAGCATGCACGTTGGTTCTATATCTCTGGGCATAATTTTATATATGGTATTTATTTTTATGTATATAATAAAATTAGCTCTCTGGTTGCCATAGGATAAACTGTGCTTGAGATCAGATGATCATGTGACAGTGGTCCCAAACTATTACAGAGCCCCGAGCTGAAGAATGGCTAATGTTATAGAGACAAATTGAGTGTTTGGAAATGAGATTTGACAACTGCTAGATCAAAATTAACAGAGCAGCTAGCGTGGTTTTTAGTTAATTAATTTTATTCTTAAGCAGCCGGACACCCACCGCGACTGGTGTGGTTTTATTTTTGGTTTAGATGTACGGACACAAAGATTATGTAGTTTTAAGTAAATTGGATGTGGCATTTGTATTTAAAGTGGCAATTTCTGGAGCCATTTATACCTTTTGTATCTCTTAAATTGGTCGAGAGTGGCACATTTTGAAAAAGTGCTATAACAGTAGTCATCCTCTAGCATTTTAGATTGTTCGTTTAACAATAATAGGAAAATGAAAAAGTATCCAAATAGGAAGGTATTAAAATTACTTCCTAGTTTATTAATATTAATATGTCTTTGTTAATGAACGTACGTTATTTGATATTAACAATTTTATACGATTCTTTATTTTAATGTATTATAAAGTCCTACCGGGAATATATGGAGATGTAATTTAAAAAAAAAATATCACAAGATTATTTACATGTTTTTCAATGACCCATGTACACAAATTTGTATAGTTTAACAGCAGTTTATATATGCCCATTATTAAATTTTTCCCTATTAAAATAAAAACAAATCATCTATTTAAAAGCCATTAAATATTAAACGATTACAGCAAAGGAAAACTAAATATGTAATTTATAAAAATTAAAGAACGCGTTTGAATAGACCTCGTAACGATTTGCACTAATTGTAACCTAAAACATAATGAATATTAATAAGAGTTGTATCTGCAACATATAAGTTTTCATCCATTTTCAATACGACAATCAATCATGTATCAATTCAAACCAAACGACAGCGAATATTGGACAATGAAACGAAATAAAAGTGACACGACGCCACCAAAACATACATAAATTAATTGAAACTGACCAATGACGTTAATTACGATCCCATTCCGCCCCCGCTGACCAATATTTACGACTTTCGAATACTTAATGTACTGAGGGCATACAAAAGCACAAATTATGAACAAATAATGCTTAACGCTAACTCCTAGGCGCTGTGCTAAAATCTCTGCATGGAGTGTCGGCGCATACAAACACTTGCAACCTTTTCACAAGATTCATAACATTTTATTGAATCGTTCGTTTTAACTTTCCGTCATTCCCATTAGCTAATACTACACGTATAGTTAGAAAGGTAACTGTGGAGTTGAGAATTTCGTAAAATGCCTAGCCTGTTTTATGTTAGCTTTTCTATACTAGACTTTTCTATACTGTTCTATATCACGTATAGTATAATAAACCGACATGACGCTGGAGTTATGGTGGTATTTCGTTATACTTAATATCATTTTGTGAGATGTTGACATGTGGAGGGACGCGAGAACCGGCCAGCCGCGTGTAGGCATAGCTTCACGCGTCGGAAACAAGTCTCAAAGCATCTCTTCTCGTCCGAATGAGAAACTTAAACGCGTTAATGCGCCGAGACGGGAGCGATCTTAAATTCACTGAACCGTCGGAATGCTGTTACTTTTGGAGGGCCCTTATACTCGAATTCCATTTGTAGACTATTAAAAGATTCCTTCGGTTTTACGCGACACTTTTAATAGAAAAAAAATGGTCACGTATAATGTTGCCGGCGCGGATCAGTTTTTCTCACAGACTTTTATTTATTTCGAACGCAGGAAGTTCCTTCGCAAGAATATTTATATTTTCCATTAAACTACAGCTGCAAGTCATCAGTTGTTTTGTCTTAATTTAGTTTTTAATAATTATCAGTCTTTACATTTTGTCATTTTTTTTTGTCAAAAACCGATTGTCCAAAGTATTTGAGGTTTCCTCCATGATGAATCTAATCGACGTCACGTAGACATCTTAATAATAAAACCTGTAGAAAGCCCAAATTCATTTTTAAAAATATATTATTTTATTCATAGTTAGTTCATATAGTAAACGGTTAACAATAGATAGATAATTTTTGTGAAATGTATGAAAAATACGTCGCTATACATACTAATTGTCGTACTTCGTACGCACTCGATTAAAAATGTAAGGGATTTTTAGCAATCATTTTGTGCATTTGTCGGTGATTTTAAAAAGAAATGGGAACATTAGTTACGACTGTAGATATATTTTGTTGATATTTCTAATTTGTAGGAACGCCTGATGGTAGCTCATTGCTTGAGTTCCTAACCACCCACAACATCCATATCCGATTTCTGATAACACTTGAGTATTCTTAATGGTTAGTTTATGGGAGTTTGTCTGACATACCTCAATGTCGGGACATAACGATAGAAGTAAAGCTGGTCAGAGTTGATTTAAACGAAGTTTAAAGACATATTATTTGTGTTACTTATACAATACATTTAACGGGGAGTAAATTCGGCAAGTAAACATGATGATCGGCCGTCAATATGCGTTTCTGTTATCAACTTTTAAATGGCATAACTTTTGGTACTATAAAATTTAAATAAATTAATATTTTCTAAGCCGGGGTGATGGGCAAAAACTTACGCTTCTGTTGCTAACAATATTAAATGATCTCCATCAATGTTGAATCTATCAATGACAATAACCAAGACGAGTTCAAAACTTTCCAATGCTCGATTCATCAATCACCGAATGTTGCCATTCATTGTTTTAAAGTTTCCCATTGTAATTTATTGAAAACTTTTGGCCCGTGCTTAAGTTACAAATAATAGTTTTATGTTAAGCTCGCATAAAAACCGAACAGTTCCAAAGTTTGCCAAGTCGCAGGCGGGCAAAAAGCCATCCAAGTTCTTAGTAGACGCTTAGCACACAAATGATAAAGTATGTCACACGATCAATTAGCTCAAATAAGGTTTAAAGCGCAAATACGGCTCAGACATGTAATTAGTACATACTATACGTCTAAAACTACTTCCATATCCGTAATATACATAACGATATTCAAATTTATTTACTAAGTAGTAAACAACAAATTTAAATTAAAATATGTCACAAGCATTACAAACAAATATACATACATATTATGTAGGTACCAGACTAAATAAAACAGAGCTATTCCAAATGATATTTTAGTTATTGTTAGATCTGTGTCTGTCTGTGTGTGGTTAGATGCAAATACTATATTTTGGTATACAAACAGTACGTGACTCAGTAAACATTCTTGAAATTATTTTACGAATGAGACAAATTCATTATCTTAGCAGATACGGACAAATATTTGCGGAATATAATAGAAATTTTCAATTAACACTACTCGGGGGTTGGAATGTTGACAAGCATTATTTGCACGGCTATTGTTGAAATATAGTAATTAGTATTTAAAAATACTCTTATAAGTCAAAACACTTTTAAAGTGTAGTTTGCAATCAAAACGACGTTCCTTTATGTAAAAAGCACATTACACTTTATAAATATATAAATTGTAAATATACCGACATATATTTCGTGTACTTATGTGTACATTTATATATTATACATATACGGTCCCTAATTATAATTTTGAATATAGTAGGTATATTAAAATATCAAATAACGTTTCCAGTGATGCGAGCTAAATGGTTATAAATTCGAGGGTAATTTGGAAAATCGCTTGATTAAACGGTAATATCTATTATCGACGAACTGGATCGTAAATCGCCTATATTTCTATTATTATTATGTAAATCTTTGGCGCGTCACAAATATTAGTCATTTGAAGTCAATTATAGGAAAAATATTAGTCATTTGTAATAATATTAGTAATTGAAGTCATAGTCCCTTTATCGCGTTAAATTAAGCACACACTATTAATTTATTGATAACGTTGATTTAGATTGGTTTATTGATAACAATTAATTAAAAAAAAAAAACTATTTTCATTGAAATTTATTTCAGCATATTATAGATAATGCTATCAAGATGGTCTCAATACATATTTAGGAAGCATTTACATATCATTTACGTGGTTTTGTGCGTGGAGCCTCACTGAATACACGCAGCCACGTTAAATATGTACCTACGTAACGTGAAATTATTCTGCGGCCGCGTCGAGACCTTTTTCCAAAGCGGATTTGAATCTCTTCTTGCAAAGTAGGTTTCATATCCATTTACATACTAAAAGGGTGTTCGTTAAAAAGTCGGGCAAGTGTAATAAATTGTGATACAAATGTAATAAATACAAAATGATGCCACTAACAATTGGCAGCTGTGCGCGGCATGGCGCAGCCTACTTTAGTGCGATTGAACGCCCTGGCTACCGACGGACAGCGGCGTAAGCGGTGGTAGAAGCTGGGCTCTACGATCCCCAACAGGCATGCCGAGCGTAGAGATTATGAGCAAAAACCACCTTGAGGCAGGCTTATAAGGGAGGCCCCAGCAGTGGACTGAGACACTTATGACGAAGACCCCAACAAGACCGGTGTCGGAATATTCAGTATTTATATGTCTTAATAGTCTACCAATTATGCATTTATTAAAAGTAACATTTTCTACTGGCTCTTTTCACTTTATTTTTGGAAATACTAATATTAACATAACGGGTTAACAGCAAAATGATTTTCACGCTGATGATAGCAAAATGATTTTCATGATGCTAATTAATTAAAAGTCGTGTTCGTGCGCTCGGCTATGGATCGGTTGGGACCTTAAAAGTTTCATGGCACTTAGCTGTTGACAGAATATCAAATTATAGCGAAGTGCCAATTTTTAGTGAACTTTCCCTTTTTGTTTTTATTGTTTGTATACTTAAAGTGCACACGAAAGAGATAATTTTCATTGCATCCAGTGACGAAGCAGGCACGCGCATGGGAACACTTTTGTGGACGCAATGATAAATAGGATGGAATGAGTCGATATTTTTTTAATTGTCCCGGAAGATACTTCTTAGGGAAGTAAGGTGTGTCTAAGTGCCGTTCGCTTCTCTATTTGCTTCTATGTGCACAAAAAATTCTGGTGTATACATAAAATTCAAATAAATAAATTATATTATGTTAATTTCATGTACGGCATGAGAAAACTGCCGTATAGCGTTATAGGATGTAAATTACAATACCAATATTATGATAGGGAAAATGTTATGTACCAGCGAAATCGGCGCTTGTGTGGTCCATGCCTATTGGAGCGCAAGTGTACGAAGCCTGAACGCCGCGCTGGTGAGCATTATCCTTTAGAAACGATACGTCTGTCATCTTTCATTCTACTGGTAGTTAACTGATATTTTAATACATTGTACTGGTAATTTGTTAATTTGTAATTCATATTACGTATTTAAATATTAAGTTGCTTGCTAAAAGAAAATATAGAAGAATTGTAATTATAAGTTATTGCAAGGTTAAAACGCAAAGTTGAAAAGTACAAAGATGACAGTGCGATGAAATAAAAATGAAAAAAGAACATGATATTAGACGTTAGAAAACAATTCTTAACCGCGTCACGTTCTTAATATTGGAACAAACATAGTAAAATGGCAATACTCCTACTTTGATTTATTTGTTGAGTACACATGAAAGTATTTTTCACTAAATATAAAAAATGTGTTAGAAATACGCCTTCCATCGGTTAACAGCGCGGAAATATTCCACTGGAAGCTTTCATAATAAAAGCTTGATTTGTGAACATTTCTATTGAAGCCAGCGCGCCGTTTCAGAACTGTAAATCCTTTCCGTTACTGATATAATATGTGTATGTACTGGTGTATGTACGTACTCGCGTGCTAACAAATATTTTTCACTTTGTAAATACGACAACACGCTACTTAATTTGAATAATCACCGCCACGGACTTCGATTACCGTTTACAATACATACAAATTACCATTTTGGGGCATTTTAATAAAAAAATATTGCTTTATACGTAAACTAGCGTTATTTTATTAATATTCATAAGATACTAAAGCTTATTGAATGCTAATACCGCGAGCGGGGAACATGCGACACGTCCGATGTCTTGCCTTATCCATCCGTCCACTAGGATTGCAGTCGGCCCTTATTAGTCTATTAGCACATTTTGAAACCTTTTAGCGATCGCTCAGTTTAAGCAAATAGTTGCAAAAGAGGTCGGAAGTAGTCGCAACTCGATATGCTCCATACTTAAGCGTCGCACGACCTATTTCTCTCGTTCGCGACGTGATTCATCAACGTCTTCGTCTAAATTATTATTCAAGCATAAAATGCGGTGTTATTACTGGAAAAACTTTACAACGTAAACTAAACGGACAATTAAGGAGTCATTTTTTTCCTTTTATATTCAATTTACACCAGCTTTTCTCTAGTATTTTGATCGTTGTCTTTTTTTGACATGCGAAGGTGCCGAAAGAAGTGGCTAAATGTAATTATCAAATAATAATGTAAAACGTGCATGGTGGTTTTAATGGTTATTGTACGTTTTCCCGATTCATTTTTGAAACTTATGATTTAGTTAGTTTTAAAAGTTTATTCATCCGCAACATATTTCGTAATATAACTAATAACACTTTAGTATGCAACATGTGCACACATGCCGCATGTAGCATACTAAAATGTCGTGCTATGAAGTACTCTGGTGTACTTAAGAGTTATTTTGCTTGGCTGCTGCTGTAAAATATCCTTTTCCATTGTAACGACAAAAGTAAACCTTTCGCGAAGAAATGCGATAAGTCGAATAAAAAAAGAATAAGCCTCTATCGGATACCTTTTGAGACCAGCGCGTCTTAATGATATCCCAAGGATAGGTAGCGTAATACGCATATAATATAGCGTGTCTGAAGTACTTATACGTTATTAGCGAACTTTTAATTCTATTACACATTAATTCGAAATAACGTTTTGTAAATCGCTATATTATTAATAATAAACGGTGTTGTACATGAAGAAAACAGTCGTTTTAAAATGTTTTAAATGATTCGTTTATTAGATACTAAATTAAATTAAACGCACACTTACCATGTGTATAGAGCGGGGGCACGCGATATTTGACCGACGCCGTACACGCGATCGCGCCGGTGCCGCCGCCCAGCTGCAGGCCGTGGGACAGCACCTGAACGATGGTACCCACCACAGTGATCGTCCAGCCCCATCCGCCCTCAGGATAGTAGCGTCTGGCCAGTGTGAGGGCGGCGCGTGCGCGCAGAGCCGCCGCCGTCTCCGCGCCGACCGTAGCGCCTGCGCTTGCGCACCTGACACACCACACACTTCAGAGAATGCTTACATAAACAGTTTTTTTAACTAATTGACATGAGACATTTTTGCGATAACACTATTGTACACTACTTTTGCCAGCAGGTAATTTTAATTGGAAATAACCAATCACGTGTATTAATTACATCACTGACCGGCGAAATTTAGTCACTTCGCGAGCTGCTTCGTATCCTACACTCTTAGACCGCCCTCTTTCTGCATACTTGCTCTTTTTGTCCACGTTCGGGCGGGAAGCACCACATGTGCACAATAAGTCTTCGCGAGGCTTCGACACTGGCGGAGCTTTATAAGCACACTGTCCGCGGCATTCACAGTCAGGGGTCCTCCAGGAGAGAAGGCGTTCCAGTAAAGTCCGTCGTCGGAGCGAGCTGGCTCGTCGCTCGGTCGGACATCTTTGGACCACGTCCAGGGGAAACGACGAGCAGCGATCCACGTCCTGCTGTGTGTTGAACGTGGTGTGTCTATTTGCATAAGTGATTTTTCTATTCGGTGCTCTATTGTTGGCTGCGAAACTTTGAGCGGAATTGTCCCTAAGAGATTCTTTCCTGTCCAGAACATGATTTGATAAGTCGATCTTTGTGGGAAAGCCATTTTTTATTTTCTTGACATCGGTGTGAAGAGACTTCCAAGTGGCAATAACTTCATGACGGGCGGGCGGGTCGCTGATGTTGGGCTCGGTGCTGGAATCGGGTAGCTTAGTCGGCAAGGGCCGGTCAGGACTGGGCTGTGCGGCAGGCGGCTCCCGGAGTTGCGTCGGCAGACTGTCACAACGACGCAGCGTCATTGTCGGTTACATTCGGAGGTCTCATTTTTAAGGTCACTTATCAGGGTTCACTCACGTTTCACATAATCTGAAACAAGAATTTGTCATTATACAAAACGTTATCTAATTCCAGTCATCTACATAAAGTTTATCATATACACATATCGCTTCCATACACACTTATTTATCGTAAATTGACAGTGTTATAGAAAAACAAAATCCCTAATAGCTCACTGCCAGTACTATTATTAGAGAGCCCGCTGTTAAACAACCGTGCAACGTAAATGCCCGTTAAATTAGGCGAATCCTTTCTCCGGGGTGTTTGTGTATTAAATTGAAAGAGGAGTAAATTTGTATGAATAATTCATCGCTTGTAATGGTAATACTAAATAGTACTTATGTAAATTGTGATTCTATGAAATCCTTCGGACCCGCTGAGATAATTGTGAATACATGAAGATATTACGACCTTGAACAGATTTAACAATGCCAAATAAATAGGGTACTCAAGATAATAAAACGCAATGACTGAGAAACTAAATAGTAAGAATATATCTCTACGGTGGTGTGTAAGTGGAGCTTATTTTATATTTTTGTCCTATTGCATACTGGTGAATATACTGCTGGACAGGTTGAAGACGCCATTTGACAAGGCTTCACGAATACCGCCTAACTATTTCAGCTGGGATCAAACGCTCAATCCATCTTAGGCTTGGAGTACTTGTGAAAATCAGTCAATGAAGATGACGCATCAAAGTATCGACATGCGTCAGGTAATTGTACTAAAGGTGATTTATGACACCAATTTGCCGGCTGGGTTCACATTATCTTTTATATTACATCTTCGCGTTTTATTATATAAGAGGTATTGAGCAATCGTGATTCAGATAATTATCTAAGAATAACGCGTCCACGAAGAATTATATAAGTAATTTGCAGCTACTCCATCTTGAACCAATAGGTTAGATACTGACAGACGCAGTAGAAGTCGCCGAAACTAGCGTACGTATATGAAGACATGAAGAATGTGATGGAAGGAAAAAAGCACGTCTTGTAGGTAGAATCCAACCCAGTATTTGACACTAGGTTTTCATTGCCTACCCCTTTAAAGATCTGGCGTGACGACATAATAATAAATTTGCAAGAGTTTACGAACAAAACTACGCAAACGTTAATAGGTACTCGCAAGATATCAGATGAGTCAGAGTTAGTAACAAAAATAGTTTAGTTCTAAGAAACACCATGTGTAGGTTTCAATGCGTCTATGGCACAAAGATAAACAGTAAGTAAAAATTAAAACCGAGTGGCTGGCAGTAAAGTGCTTCTGCTGGATGTACTGGTCGTAAATCACGTGGCTAATGGCGCAGACCTCAAGTTTGTCCGCGATAGCGATCAAAGAAACAACCGCCGATCGCACTCGCAGCCTCGGGATCAAACCTCTCATGAACTTCACTGATTATTTGCACAATTTATTGCTTATTTCGCAAATAGTTTTTTGAACGAATGTACACGAATAAAGTCTAGAGATGCGTCGTGCTGATACAAGTGGTGACATGTTCTTAAATTCATGGTTTGTTTTCATATACTCTTAACGAAGTTTATTAAAACTCTATAATTGGTTTTATAGCATATCAATAACAATTGTTTTATTTATTTTAAACTTTATTTTATTCTGAATTAAAATAATTTTAACCGATATTATTTAAGTACAAGTTTGTAATCCCAAGTCTGGCCTCAACTCTTTTGATTCTGACAGGAGACTCGTGTCTAATAGAGTCTAACAATGTGATGGGCTATGATTGATGATGAAAATCAGAGTAAAAGAATTAAATTATTAAGGTGTTGTTAATAATAATTAATATTGAACGAGTAAGTGTTGTTAAAATAAAGTGCAAAATAAATATAGTGTTGCTAATAAAGTTTTAAATTATATTGTTATAACAGTTCCGCAAAAGCAATATATCACGTAAGGTGTTCGCCTGAACGTCTGAGGGGATTACCTCGTCGTTTGCGGGGCCTACAGCGGCTTTAACTTAAACTCGTCCCGAGAATTTAGTTTTGGCGGCCTTGATTTTTGTTTACACAGACTACTTAATAAATTTCCATGTCTGTAATATACCTACAATATTAAATGTTTTTATAAGCATATTTTAGTCATTTTTAAAATAGTTAAAGTTATAATATACATATCAAATCTATTTTAAAGTTACACATGTATTTAATAATAACTGTTTACGAATAATTATGTGTAGCTGATAATTTTTATACCTACATTAATTATACACGTACACTCTGTTATAGACATCCTTGCACTAATTATCACCGTAGTTTTATCCGTTTAATATTATATCGTCTTGTTTGTATCAAAGTTACGTAGAGAGTACGAGAAAGTTGAGCGCGATTGCATATTTGAAGCAAACGGACCTGGCAATAAGAAACTGCTCCATCTTAACTGAAATGTCCGTCGCAAGATGGGTAAGAGAACAGCTAAATGATCGTAACTACGATATTTACACTGCAGCGCGGGCACAACGCCGAACTTTTCAGACTTCATTCCATTCTGTTACCGTTCGTAGTATGTAATTACATGCGCAGATTCTTTCCTCGCCTCCGTGCTTTGGCAGACAATTGAATTTCAAATACATTCTCCCCTTATCTCCAGATGATCGTCAGACTCCACGCTATCAGTTCGTTCTCCGCACTAAGAACGCTCTCCGCGATTATAGTTTAATGTTTATTAATATTATGTCTGGACTATGAATCCCTGCTGTGGCATAATCCCTCTATATCTGCTCTGTACGAAAACAATCCGTATGCTTATAGAGATAATAAGTTTTGCGAAATATATCTTTATTCTAATTAATGAGAAGAGTAAGTCTAAGCACTTATATCTGCTCGAATAATATATTTAAAGTGGCTATTGTTGTTAAGTAAAACTTTTAATTCACGAATTACACACGCAAATGAATTCGTAGAGTAAATTAAATTAAATTATTAAAGGATTTTCATGTATTATGGTAATTTTATTTCAGCACGCACAGATATAACACGTAGGTTTATGAAACAATGTAGTGTGTTAAAGTTTATAAGCTTATTAATGTGTCCGTTGGCCTGAATGAAATCTGGTACCAGAAGTCTTCTAACAAAATGCGTCACTCACTTTAATTAGCGCGGAGGGAATGAAGTGACAGGAAATAAAAGGCCCGCGAGCAGCAAAGTGCGAAGTCTTATTAACTTTAATATCTGCCAATCATTCATTTATCCATGGCAAGTATTACATTACAAAAACTGTAAGACGCTGGCATCAAGAAAATTAAGTTTTGGTTTAAAGAATTATGCTCTTGGTTATTCGATGGTGAAAAATTTATAATTTACTTACTTCTGATCTAAATTGTTCATTATTTTCATTTGGAGTTTTATGGGCGTGAGTGCTTAATAATTTACCTAAACAAATGTTTTATTCTCATTTCGTTTATACTCTTAGTAGTTTTCCGACCTTGGTCAATCATAAAACATTAGTATTTTATTATAAATATTGAGCGCGTGTAATCGCCGCCTACCGCTTCGTGCAACTCGAATATAAAAAGCGCTCTCAAAAGCGTATACAAATCACAAGATAAAAGAGAACTGAATTTACTATTTAGCGATGTCTTGTTCTGGTGTCGTCACGAGAGCTGCATTAACATTATGGCGCGCAATTACAGTGCGTTATTGGTTAAAAGTGTAGGCAAAAATCCCTAAGTACAGTAATAAAATGCACATTTAATGTGTTCAAGCTCGCGAGGTGTTGCTCGGACACATTTCCACATCCGCTACGCTAATTTATCGATACTTATTCGGCTTCTTCAAAGACCTGTCCGAACTATATTGGAGCAGTTTCCTTTTGCCTTTTATAAAATCCTCGCGTCCGTTTCATGTCAATTAAAATGACATTGCAATATTTTGATTTATTTTATTATATACAGCATCCTTCAATGTATACTTTAATTCGGATTCGTTAGTTTACATACCAAATTACATGGAACCAGATGTTTCAATTCAAATTAGCTAATTTGTGGTTCATTATTGGAAGCAAAAAATCAAATTACCTCCCGACATGAGACTTTCAATTCATTATCGTTATATGAACGGCTCATTCTGCAATCGTACGTGACACGAGAAACTTCATTAAAGGAACAGAATAATGCTTGATGAGTTTTGATACCAGACCGGAGAAATCGATAATAAATAATTAAAATATACAAAATTGAAAGGAAATTCACTTGTTAGCCCGCTTATTCAATCCGTCAAAATAATTTGTGATTTAATTACTTAGGTACTTTTTGCAAATACCAAATTTACTGCAGTTACTATTGGGTCAATTTACGCACAATGTCATTATGAAACAAGATCTCATTTATCTTATTTTTTCATATTTGGATAAATGTGGCTGTCAGTTGTTGGGTGCGAAGAGGCTGAATGAAGATTGAACCTAGTGGCGGACTCTTACAGAGGACTATGTTCAGCATTGAACGATGACGGAATGATGATGGCGATGGTCATGAGGTATTTAAGATTGAGTAAGAAATGTTGACTGTTCAAAATTTACAACTTGAAGTGAACACGCCTGTAATCCAGGAAGGGGTAGGCAGAGGATTGCAGTACACTCCCACGATCCACCAGTTACGTTTAAGTTCCATAGAATAGGTGGTGAACCTATTGCCATACAACGGGCACAATTCCAGACTCCGAGTCACTACTAGAAAATCTACACTAGAAAAATCCAATATTACCCGACCTGGGATTTGAATCCACGACATCCCGACCGGCAGTCGCGCTT
>DWME01005759.1:0-14485 GCA_018244795.1 Parelbella ahira ahira | reverse complement strand
ATAATAATAATAATAATAATCGACCCATTTGTCATTCCACTGTTGGAATATGGGTCTCCTCTCATATTGAGAGGGTCTATGGGCTTTTTTAAATGATCGTCAATTGGTCCATTCCTGGGCTTTCTGAATCCATCACCTCCAGGCGTACCAGAAGCATAGAGAACTTTCTATCCAGGTGAATAGAAGACTTATTTTATGAAGCTATAGGTATCATTCAACAAAATTTCTTTTCCGTCTGTTACCTGAACTATATAACTGAAACATAAGTTAACAATTATTGCTTTTTAATAGAAGTAGATGTCGTCGATGCTTTCAAAGGCGACGAGCGGATGTTATTCAACTCCGCACTTAAACGCAAACGTAAACGTAAGATGTTTGCGTGAACCCACACGTACAGATTTGTAAACAAATTAGTACTCGTGTTATTAAAACCGACCGAAACAACGTATAGATAACCCACAGTATTTCCCGAGGCACCCACGTCACCAGAATTATGTAAATAGCTCTCTCTATAAGCGGCGTGTTATTCCGCGCTCATTGTTTCGGAAACGTCCTTTCGCCGCCTCATCTACCGGGCGAGCTATATATACGCCATCCACCATATCTAAAACAATATGTACATACAAGTTTCATTATACTACTCTTGAAGTTCTTAGGCATTTGAACAATTCATGTCATGTAACGTCTAATTAAAGATTTCCAGTAAGTATGTGACGGTTAAAGAGAATAATAATTATTAGTATTGAATCGTTACGCCGGGTCCCTTGTCCCTACAAACTTGACGTGCTTCTCATACATTACTCCCTTCATACATGCATGCCGGTTTCAGAGACTTCTGACTTCCTCATCCGTCGGGAGCTGACCTATAAATAAATAAATTCTTATTGTCATTCTGATGTAAACAAACGTTTTTGTTCCAAAAGAAAGATTGTTCTATACGTTTTCATGGCAGCAAAGGTATATCTGTGGCCGTAAAAAGTATAGCGTTATGGTAAACTTATGTGGTACATGAAGTCTTAAATAACGCGTCAATTTCGCATGAGCGAGCGCCAGTGAGGCGCGCCGCAGTAAATATTTTATCTGTCGGCATATGAAAACTTCCCTGTGATGATATGTATCAAGTTTCATGAATTTTTTCATGTACATTGTGTGTGAGATCATTATTTGATTACGGCTATTGAGCATTAATAAGTTAGGTAAATTATGCGGAAAGCGTTTATAGGATATGGTTTCTCTGTACAATACAATACAATACAAATATTGTTTATTGTACACCAAGATAACACAATAGAGAATGCAAATTTTCGAGGGTACACAAAAGGCGGTCTTATCGCTAACAAGCGATCTCTACCAGACAACCTTTGGGTACCTCGTTTACTTTGCCCAGTGTGTTAATGTTCTCTATAGACAGGCTAATCTGTCAGGCTTTAATAAAAAGTGATTATGGGATACGCGCTGTATTTCTTTGTTCGATTACCCACACACTCGCCCTCGCTGTTTTACAAAAGTGTGAACAGCATCGCCGACCCGACGTTATCCGACATAGATATTAATTAAAAGAATAAAGACAAATGAATTAATTTAATTTAATGAATTAATTTAATTTAATGAATTAATTTAATTTAATGAATTAATTTAATTTAATGAATTAGACAGAAAAACGAATTTTAATAAAACTTGTCCTTTATACAGTCACGTTGATCACGTTTGTAGTCATGATTCAATTACGACGTTAACACGATAGCTACAAAAATGGGAAATATAATTAAAACAATCTTTTATATTTTGCGACCCGTCAGTTATTAGACAAACAAAAAACGGTCACTGCGTTACACTTACATATATTAATTACAAAGGGTGTTTCAGTATGTAGAGGCTCGGCAGTGAAACAGCCAAGTCTGTGGAAAAATATGGTAAGTCGATTAAGAATATTCTACACTCCTCTGCCTACCCGTTCGAGCCTAACCTAACCTAAAAGGTTATATTTGTTAATAAAAATGATATATACTAAACGAATATTATATATTTTTTGATATACCTAACCGTTGAAACCTGGGAGTGTACTTCACTCCTCTGCCTACATTACATTAGCTGATTACATCCGAGTATTAATCCCTAAATTCATTGAATTCAACATCATTAAAATCAATCAATCATCAATCAATTTATTAAAGTCGAGATTCATAAGTTATGTACGTATGAATCTTACATTTAGATTACAACTTTAATTTTCGTTTGGTCATATTATCTTATTATCTTCTCGAAGTTGTTCCATATATTTGTTTGTTTTCTACAATTATGTTGTATTGGAACCCACATACTCGTATCGTAATAACTGAACACAACCCATGAATAATCCATTAGCGATAAATGTACTAAGCTCATTTACATACTCCTACGCGCTTAACCAAATTTAATTACGTACTAAACGATGATATCTAGGTTTCTGTTTTTATTGCTGTCTATAATATAAAGACAGTGAGTAACATGCTATGAAATATATTTTGTTTATCCGATACTAAACTGATTCTTTGTAATTTTTTTTTTATTCCGAGATAATTAGTTTTAAATTATAATCATCCTTCGATTTACAACTAAACTTTAATATATGTATAAAGTAATATATCAGAATTCTAAATATAGTAAGTCATCGTATACGTATGATTCTTTTAAAGGAGTTCACTCCGAGCACCTTATCCTGGTACCTTCCGGAAAGTATGTGTGTTACAACAAATAGGCCAAACGTTTATCTAATATGTTCATCTAACAAGGTTATACTCAGCCTCGCGTTGGTTCCGGTGTTGCTCTCTGACCTATTGAAGCAGAAAATCATTTAACCTAGATTGATATTATATATATTTGATTAGAGATGCCTATGTCCTGCAGTGGCCGATGACAGGCTGATAGTGTGTGTTTGTGTGTGATATTTCCGCCCTAAAGTCGGTACATAACTACTACACTTACAAATGTACAGAGTATTAAAATTCTCTATCCTTGCCGACCTGCCGTTTTTCTATCACACGGGTTAACTAGTTTTATATAAACGTAGAGGGGTGAAATGCTGCGGTTCATTCACGTCGACAATTGTATAGAAAATAATTAAACTTCGCGAGCAGGTGGCGATATTCCAATATTGCTTCAGTGCCCACACAAAACGCATTGTGCTAAACTGGACGCAGGTGGGTTTAAATACTAACAATTGTATTTGCACCAAATGAAAACATTATTTGTGAAGTTCTCGTATTCGTATACCTTGTTTTAACGCGTTTATTTGTATTTATTGATAACATTTATTTTAACCCGCCGGTATTTCTCCGAAAGGGCAGGCAGAGCAGTGTAATATACTCCGATAGTTCGTCAGTTATGTTAAACGTCGCTTAATGGAACAGGGAGAGAAACTATTTCCATACACCGTAAATATTTGATTAGATGCTTTTGCTTTGAAATTGCTTTTTATTTTTTTATTAACTTCTTTTGACAACATTATTGATGAATCGTAGGGCTTGTGACGTTTGTTATATCTCTCTTTAAATAATTTATTTCATTTTACAAAATGTGGGGTATTTTTGTATTATAGGTACATTTTATTGCATTAACTCGAACGTTATAAGAAACTGCCAAAGGCCTATCTGAAATATTTAATGTCAAGCAGCCCCCACTGTTTTACAGCAAAATTTACTATTTTTATTAACTTAATTTTTACTGTGTATTTACTGAATATTAAATTTTCTTACCAAGATTCAATTGGTGAACTGTATTTAATAAAATATTGTTATTTCAAAATTGTTTTCAACTTTTTTATTCTGATTGCAAAAAAAGCTGGTTTTTAATTTTTTTTTACAATTAAACTACTATTTTTTGTGAGCATTCCGCTCGATAAAGCCATTTAAAGTTCTTGATGCTGAACAGAATAAAAACGAGATAAATGTAGAAATACTTACCGAAATATTTTAGTTACAAAGTCGAAATGCGCTATAGTTTTGGCAAGGGTACATTTTTGCCACGCCAAGTGAATAGTTAAAATAGACGCATAGGTATTATTTAAGACTTGTCTCACTGCTATAGAGCAAGCGATAGGCGATTGGTTATAGTCATTAACCTATATCAGGCCACTGATCAAGGCCTCCCCTAATGAGCACCTTCGTGCCTTCGTCTGAGCTTGTCGCAACCAACTTCTACTTGCAGCTTTTCGCAGATCGTTCCACCGAGCCGGTGGGCGTCCTACTCTGCGTTTGCCTACAAGCGGTTATTCCTACCTAATTCATGAGCTTTACTTGTTACTGTTGCTCGAATTCAACTCTCTCTGTAATTATTATTATTATTATCTCGTCACGCCCGCTCCCTTAGAGCATCGAATGCCAAATATTTTCTCAATTCTTCAAGGTCTTCTTACAGACCTGAGTTTTACGATTATCACTGACTTTGTAGTCTGTACATGCACCTAGGTATGTTTTAATCCATTCATATTTCAGCAGCAATGACCAAATTTGCCCATACGTAATGAAGTTTCATTATTGACGTCGTTACGTTAATTATTAAACCCCTATAAATGTCACCTCTGTGCTAATGTTCAATCATAGACTTATGTGTCTTTCATTGAGGGTACGAACATAGACAAGGATAGTTTTATTTAATTTAATTTGAAGTAGTTAGTATAAATATTGCGTAAAAGTTTTAACTTTCTACGTTCCTTCTCTATGTAAACGTTAACTCGTGCAAATCCGGTTCTCGTTTGTGCGCGCAATGTTCTTAAGATACGAAGATTTCTCTTTCGCAGGAATATATATACTGGCAGATAAGTGTCTGCTGAGGAAATTGAGGGAGGGCAGCATTGTGCGCCAAAACGATGAAATAAGAGAACGTGTTGTACTAAGTATTTTCTATTCCATATAGGAAACTAAACATGACTGGGGAATGTGGGTGGGTATTACAATCCTCTGCCTATCTCTTCGGGGATTATAGGAGTGATGATATCTGTTAAGTTTTTTATGTTAGTGATGTAGAAGCAGTGCATAATCTCTGCAGGAATAGAGATATTTTGCACTCGGTGCTCTCTGTCTACACCGTGAAAGAATTAGCCTGATGATATTATAATAAATTATACGTAACATAATTTTTCGTACAGTACTGTACAGTTCCGTACAGTAATCTATCTATATATGTTTTCTATTTGTTCTTATGACGTTTGTCTTTTGTGATTTTACTCGTGAATTTACTCGTTCATCTGTTATCGAAGACAATAGGGGAATCTTACGTAACGGAAAAGCGAGATATCCAAAAGCTTCGGATATCTGGATAGGACGCATATTGAGGAAAACGTATTCTTATCTCTGTAGAAATCACATAAGGCCGGCGCCAAAAACTAAAAATGGAAGCAAACGTATTTTCTTAAATTGATATTCATGTCCTTCATACAAACAGCCAAAAATATTACTATAGCCCAAATAGTAGTCTTTGTTCTCTAATTAACAAATATAAAACAATGGTTATCCACAGACATTGATTAACATTATATTGGTTTATTGGTGTATCATTTAATGACACTAACCGATGAACCAGGGGCTGTTGGTTCGTTTCCCATGCAGTCTTTTCACAACTTTTTAATTTAATATTTCAGTACAAAAATAACACTAAAACTCATGAATTTAATGCAAACATCTAATGTCCCATTTCAGGTTTCAGTTTTACAGCGGTTGAAATATTGATAAATGAACAGAAGTTATCCTCTGTATGCCCAGGCACTAAGGTGTCCGTTGAACTATAAAAGCAGGGCCAAGTTCGCCAACAAAAGCGGAATATAAGATTGTGTGGGGCGCCGGGCGTTTAAACGAAATAAAATTCCCCAGGGACATTTTACCCGCTATCCAGCTGCGGGTGTACAGCATTCGTCCTTTATATCCTACGACCATACTTGTTGGGGTTTCATAATGTTTTACAAAAAACCAATTAATAAATTGTGGACACGAGCAAGGCACTTCAATTGATCGTCATGAACTATGGTTCGTTAAGCTTCAGACTACTCGTAAAATTTGAGTTTGGTTGTGAATATTTTCTTTTCCGGTTGCGAAATTAAATTCAGTGTTCGCAAGTAACGATATTTTATACTTTCAGAGTAACTTTGGATTATGTTTTGGTTTCTATTTTGAGTTGGGGTCTGAAGGTTACATGTGGTGGTAGCATGAATATAATTTGGGTGGCCATCGCAGATCTCGGGTCTAAGACAGCGTCTGTGACCAATTATGATAATATATGACGATGATATGATAGCACTTATTTTTATCGTACTAATTCACACAAAAGGTCATACTTAGGCAATCCTGTTACTATTAAATACGAGTATCGTGTAAACGTCGTGTTAAAAAGTAAATTAATGGTTCTAGAGGACTTTAATGAATATTATTACTTAAGTTCTGTTTGACATGGACAGAATCAAACACTAATGACTACTGCCTACCCGTTTAATACACAATTAATTTACGCATTAAAACATCGTCTGTATCCTCTTGATACTTAACTAGCTTTAAATGATATAACTACATGAACGTTATTTTTGAAACAACCAAAATTAAAGGTAAATATATTTTAGTACACAAATATGATATATTCGTACGCGCGTATGTACATACATGTATCACATTTATTCCCAGAGATATATAAGTACATCATGATATTCTTTGGGGAAAAACAGGCATGGCATTTTAAATTTAACTCGTGACAAAATGTAAAATTGGACAAAAAATTCTTGACGTCGCCTCTAAAATGTCCCCCAACTTCATTTCATAGACATTGAAACAATTGTTTTTATAATATTAGCCAATACTACATTTATCTATGTCAGCTCACGATAAGTCTGACGACATTGCTCGTCTATCGTATAAGTTATATAAAAGGGTAGATATATAAAAGGTTCGCGTGCCTCTTTCCGTTGTTCCGACTCTCCCTTTATACCTTGCCGTTCTCGGCGAATATAATTCTCCATTTCGTACCAACAATACAGTTGTGTTGTTATTATATAACAAACGTATAAATCGGGAGCCGAATGCTTGAGTTTTATTTATTTTGATACGTAGGAATATAATTCTTTATGTAACTCCTTTAATAGAATGGAGCCAGTAGGAAATTTTTACTTTCACGAATATTTTTTTGTTGATCATCAAAGTAGATTTGTACTTTATAGGACGAAACAGAAATAGAGTTTAAATAACAGGTAACTATTATCAAATCTGTTAAGTGAGACTATATAAAATTATCCAAAGTTTAAGAAATATAGATTTCAGTGGTAACAGAATGTTACAAAGTTTATGAAAAACTAAGGAGTGGCGTGCGATGAGGTACAGCGTCCTCATCCGACAAAATGATTGACGCTTCACTATTAAACACATGTCGCCTCTTATAATGAGAAGGGCCAAGATTATAGAGCTTTAGACGAATTAAATCATCATCTTTATCAGCCTGTGTCAGTCCACTACTGGACACAGGCCTTCCCCAATGAACGCCATTGCACTCTGTCCATTGCCATTGTAACTAATTAAATACAGGCTGGCTATCTTCAAAATCCTTAGAAAATAATAGTAAAAAACCTAAGGTGTGTAGGCTTCCATGTAAATATTACTGATATGACAAATTATGTTTATTCTTAAGGTTACGTGATCATTGTAATTTAGTACTACATTTAAAGGCCATTTAGTACTGAGTGGGTCTACCTTTTTCCAGTCTTCAAACAAAACTGTAGCGTATTTTGCCTTTAATACTAGTTGTATATCCTTTTTAATGAATCTCATAACTATGAGCTACACAATAAAATGTACTTCAATCTAGATTCTAAGGGTAGCAACCCACGTCAGTGCTAGAATCGTATCACAGTGTTCCTTCCAACCCCTCATATTATATTGAACAATTTGCCTAAGTGCTATGTTCTGTACTCCAGTAGGTTGCCAATCACCCCTTCGTGTTTTGGAGCGGGACTGAGGGTTGACCTTGAAAGGACGCCCGACGATGGAGCTAAAGTTCCTGGAAGAAAGTTTTCTTTTTACCTTAGCTGGTAATTTAATTATATAAATTAAACGCATGTCATACATTAACGAGTGTGTACACATATATTCATTCTGTAAATTTTCGTTTAAGCGTATTTTTGTGAATCCTACGCGGTCATGACGAAGTCACAAACATGACGAAACATGATAAAAGTTAAAAAAAAAATTGTCAATTATCGGCCATAAACATTATTGTTTGAATATTTATGTTACCGAACTACGTTTAAAGTACTTTATCGCAGTTAACCCTACAAAGTTAACTTGCAGAAGTGTGAACAGAGTAAACCTAATGCCTTATTGTTCTAAGAAAATCAGCGACATACGAATATATTCAGAAAACGTACTATTGCCGTTTTATTTACGAGCAACGTATGAAAATTAACACTTCTAGCAATTTTATCTCCAAGTCAGGTTAGAATTGCGTAGCGGGGTAGGCATTCTACGTTAACTTCATATAATTAAATCCAACAATTACAATGTTGTCTGTATAGTCCAACATGAACTAGCATGCACGTGTTTATTTATTAACGTGCGCCTCTGTGAACGTCTTTGTGAAAGAAAAGCATATATTATTAACACGCGAGTACAATATAGTATGTACTTTTTCTTGCACAACTACTATAGTATATAAAATATAATCTAGTATAATATATGTGTATGTAGTCTTGGTAAAATAAGATATATTTATTTATCAACACGTGAAGTCTTTGTATAAGAAATGCTTTGTAATGAAATATGTAAAGAGTAACGAACGTAGAAGAAGCGCACTCGGTGTGATTTGCCTATCGCGTGAAGGCATCTGGCGACTTCTCTCTCTCGACCCTTTTGTCATTCCCTGTTGGAACATGGGTCTGTTCTCAGAATGAGAGGATTATGGCCATAGTCTGCCGTGCTGGCCAAATGCAGGGTGGAAGACCTCATACGCCGTAAACAATTTTTTTTGTAATGTCCAAAGTGTGCAGGTATATTGATCACAATGTTTTTCTTCACCGTTATAACAAGTAACGTTTAATCATCAAATCCATTATTAGGCTATCAGTACCATTTAACGTTCATGCTTATAAATATTACATGTAAATATCATATCTAGTACATAGTTGTATGATGAGGGCGGCGTAGTAACACGTAGCTACGTATGTAGGTGTAAGACACGGTAGGAGAGTTCGTAGGCGTTACGTAACTCTGCTTCTCGCTTTTATGTCCTTTGTCATTATTCTAACCACGATATATTTTTTATCTGAAGCCCGAGATATTTATGATAATAATTAATTGTTTTAATATGATTTTGGGATGATACATAATATAAGGATGTGTTGTTCAGAATAATGCCAACTGTGTTATTGTAATTGTCTGTGAATATTTTAATATGTACATATATAAATAAAATAAAAGAGTTGTCTCGTTAAGCACAATTCACGGGAACACTACAATATCTATTTAAAATAAATGTTGTGTTTTATTTCTTAAGAACTTGGTCCTCATTTAAAAAAAAATATTGTGATATCTACCTTTATTATCTTGTCTTGATTTTACAAGAAAATTCTATGAGACGATTGTATTTATGATTCTTATTATTTTATTTTAAGTCTGCTTCCGAACAAAAATAGAGGAAACCCTTTTAATGACATCTTGGCAGCTCTTTGATATAAGAGATGCCAATTTTCCTCTGTTTTTGAATTTTCGTAATAATGGAGGCAGCTAATTACAGTCTAGGCACTTTTCATTTAGATACATCGCCCCGAAATTGTACCTGTTGAAGTAAGGTGTTTTGCATAAGTGTCGTAGATAATTAATTATATAATTATAATCGATGCGATTTTTATAGTGGAATTAATTAATTTTGACACTGAAATTTATTTGTTAGTAAATAGTTTCATTTCATATAATATGCTGTTTTACTTCTGTAGTATCAATATTTCTATTCTACTACGGAAGATATAAGATGTTAGGAATATCTACAAGGAATTACAGATCGAGTAAAATTAAAATGATAGGGTATGCTTTTGGAAACACATCTAAACATGTAAGTATAGTGTACAGAATTCAGTTCCATTAATCAGAATGTATAATAAGGAACGTAACGTGTCTTGTTCTTAGGAACAATGACATAAGTTCGTGAGACATGACGTGACTATGCAATTGTCTGCTTGAACAATTCTTCATGCGACTTAATAAGTTATTATAAGGAGAGAAGACTAATTTAAAGTTCATGTTACGAACTTGAACGAAGCCTCATATAAGATTGTTTGATTCAAAATGTTCTAACAAGACAATTTTGTTAAAATATCGTAAAAGAATTAGTATAACGGTTAGGTAAATATGTTTTTCTGCGCATAATTTGTATTTTCCCACTTACATTCAAGTCAAAACTGAATTCATACATCTAAAAAAATCTCACTAGCTTTTTTACATCAAAGTTTTGAAGTCTCTTTGCGACATTCTTTTTTAAATCGTATTACAGTTACATGATTACGGATACCAATTATCATTACAATTTCTATATAACGTAGCTATTATCTTTTCGTAGTGCCCCAATTTATTAGACAAACGACCTAATATCTTGCGAAATTCTTTCTCGTTAAAACAGTAGACGAATGTTCGGCTGTCACGAAAACTACAATGATTTACGATCAATATGTTCGAGGTTTTGTGAATGTCTATCGATTTATGTAACTTTTATATCATTAAATTATTAGATTAATTTATAAGCTCCTCATAGTTTCTAAGGTATTTAATACAGGAACATGCACAATTTAAGTAAACATTAGAAACAAATTATTTATCCTAGGTGTTGGACTGGTCCCTGGTTATTGATCTAGGGGTTAGTGATCTAGACTGCTGAGCCAGATGTTGTGGATTCGATTCCCTGCCTGGACAAATATTAGCGTATTGTGCGCGACTGTTTGTTTTGTGCCTGAGTGTATATTTATTTATAAGAATATGTATTTAGGAATGTATGTATGTACGTATAAATGCTTTTTGGGTAGGTACTTTAGTTAACGCCTGCTTGGTTTGGGATCAATTGGCAGTGTGTTAGGTGTCCTAGAATTTGTATTATTTTTTTTTATTTATTTGAGTGGAAAAGACGAGCTAAATATCGAAGTGAATTGTAGGAGAGGCTATAATCCAAAAATTACAAAGAGTGTAGCGTCGAAATTATCATTATTTTCTATTTTATCGTCCTTTAAATAGCAACGAAAGTAAAATTGTTTTTCTGCATAGATATTTGTAATAGTATCATTGGAGTACTATACGTTTTTGTATTGTGTCAATAATGATTAACGATTGACAATGATTTTAAGACGACTTTAAACCTTTTTATATGTACCTACTATATGTATATACATCAAATGTATAACTACCTTATTTCTTACGTATGTAAAAATGTATTATATATCACCACTTCTCAGTATGCAGTATGATTACAGATGTGATGGTAGGTACATTATATTGAAATCCCGACTTTTCTTGTATACATCAATCGAAACAGAGTCATTTAATCATTGAAAATAATATATGCTTTGAAGCGAAAAATTATAAGAAACACGCAACAGAAATCTAAGCTAAAAAATCCCGTGTATCGGCCCTTAACACCGTTTGTAATAGGAATAAGGGGTGCTTTTTATATCCTTCTCTGGGTAGTATAGCGCAGTCCTCAACATTCCCCACGTTCAAGGTAAAGGACGGATCGATAGCCGTTTCCGGAGGGTTGTGTTTATTTCGTGAGCATTGATTGACGCTTAAAATGAAACCGAATTCAGTTGGGGTCATAAAAATATATTCAATCAGTCGTTTTTATTTCGTTGGCTTCGTTAAATTAAAAGTGATTTTCATGTTTTTTTTTTAACAATACGTGTGCAGATTGGATTATTTAGTAGCAATGTATTCGTAACGATTATTATTATAGTAATTGAGTCGGTGGGCACGTTGTTTAGATTTGAAATTCTCAGTTCACACAGGAATAATAGAATTCGTTAGTTATGTTATTTCCACGAAATGTAGATTAGATTGTCGAAGTTATGTATATGTAGTGTCTTAGATAATTTCTACTTTAATATAATGTATCCTTACACAAATTACCAAAGGGCGTGATTGCCTGAAATTGTTATGTAATTTAAATTGTCATATGTGTGATAAATGAAATTAAAATAACAAAAAGATCATTGAAAACGTTTACGTTTCACGTCACAAATTATGGCAAGACGTGTCTGTGTATGATATTACAACTGGTTTCTGGGACTGGGAAATACACAAAACTGACTCCGGAGCGCTGTTAGATTGTTGAAGCTGCAAGTTAAAACGCCCCATAACTTTAGTTTGTCTGAAATTTCAAAGCGCTTCAGCGCTGCAAGCAAAGCAGCGACATTAATCAAGTTTCAGTAACCATTAGACGTAAGATACTTCGCAGCTCTTCCAATAAGTTTCACTTGGTTGAAATCTTAAGAAAGTTTCAGCGCTACAATACAGCTGAAATGAGAGATAACTGCATTTTGAATTTCCATTCCAATTTGCAACTGTGCGAGCGAGCGACGTTTAATTTGCAACGCGCATTTCAATATCAATTGGATTTTATTGGAAGTTTCCAGACGGAGAGTGTCTATCTATGCAATAGGTTTTCAGATGTATATCATCTACCCTCCACTTTGAGAATCTCTTACATTCTATTGCCTCCCCCCCACGACATTATTTTAAATATAACTATAGTATAGGTAGGCGTATACGTATAATAATTTTTCTATACCAACAAGTTTACTTTTAGCGCCACTTCGAAAAATAACAAACTTTTTTACGAGCCTTTTTTGCGACTGAAAACATATGCTCAGACATAATTATTTTAGGATTGTCTGTCAGGTTAACACAACTGACTGAATGCTCATTTATTTACCGCATTACAATCAGTGATAGATTGATAAATAGGTTGAAGTTAAGATAAGTCGTACCTACGTACATACATACATATACATATACGTAAACACGACTTTACGATAGTTTGTAGTGTGTGTAACATACGCACACTAACAAATTTATGACGATTACTGTACCCAATTATTAAATAATATATAAAATAATTGGAGCGTTATGCGTCAACTAATATACCAAATAGGTGTAGCGTTGATAGAATAGAATTTCGTACACATTTCAATGGACTGAGTTTTCCGCTCAATAATTCACATTTATTCGCTATTATACGAAATCGCATAAATAGTTTGTGTATAATACGGACAAGTAAAGCTTCGTCCAAAATTAAGCTTTTTAATTGTAATGCCGTAGTTTACATTATGTTCTTGATATAACAGGAGAACATCTATCTTGCCGAGTGATATGATTTTGTTATTATCATCATTATCTTCATCCGCTTGTCTAACTCCAGGGTTGTTCTCCGTAACCCCAACGACATCTCCTTTACGACGATGGTATCCCGGCATAGAGTCGGCGGATGTATTCTTTCGCCGACCCGAAGCGGAGCACTTGGATTTTACTAAACCCCAATGCTGGCCTAATAATTAGTCAAATATCGTGTAATGTCAAAAAGCTATTCGAGCACGCAAAGGCTTACCTCAATAAAAATAAAGGTAAATATTGTACCGAGCAAAACATCGCTTTCATCTCGAGAATGTGGCTAGACTTACAAAGCAGGATCCATTACCGGAGCAATTTCCTTTTAAAAATAACAACCCTTTTTATAAATGGCAGCCTTTGAGACTGAAATATATTATAACAAATCCAAGGGGCGTTGGTCATAAACCTTGATCTTCGGATGACGTCATTCGGCATTGGTTAATCTAATTCGGCATTTGCTTTGCGGTACATTTTTGTTAGAGTGCATTGGCTTATATACTTATGTAGATGTATAATATGGACCATTTTAAAAATGTAGGTATTGTCCACGATCAATTAACATAGCAAAGCGACAAAAAAGTATTTTTATTGTAATGTTATGAGGATTGCTAATTATTTTCTGAAGGATTTCTGACTGCACTGCAGTCCGTTCCAGGATGAGAATTAGTATTTCTAAATTCTATTTCTAAATACTGTTTCAATCACATCGAAACTTGCAGAATCGAAACGAACCAAGCCGAACTTCGTCAGGCAAGCATTTGGTGCAATGTAAGTTTTTATATACTTTGAAGTGAAATATTGTGATTACATAAAATAAGTAGTTATATATGAAGTTGGACAAAATTATGATTTGTGTTTTAGACGGAAGACGACTCAATAATGCATTATGGTTGTGATGGACTACTGTGAAGAACTTGATAAATTTAGACTAAATAAAATTATCTTGGTTAGAAAATGCTGCGTTTCTTTTTAAAAAAAATTTAGTATTAGGTACCCCTAGTGCTCATACTATATGACACATGTACCTGCTTATAAGGTTCTTCTTCTTAGCGTGTCGATGACAAACACATTTTAAGTCCCTAAATGGTTTTAGCCCAGAATTTTGCCACGCT
>DWME01005758.1:0-14486 GCA_018244795.1 Parelbella ahira ahira | reverse complement strand
AACGCTCGGCCATTAATGTCCGAACGGTTGGAGCGTATCCTTTTTCATTTTTACAGCATCACTCCCTTTCATACAAAGCATCTTTCTTAGCTCTGCGGCGTAACAGACGCGTCGGTACTGCTGTGGCCGTCACATGATATCTCACCTGTACTGAAGGTTCTTGGTTCGGTTTAGCAGGTCCGCGTGCCCCGAGGAGTACTGTTCTATCACATCTTTCACGTCGTAAGGTTTCAGTGCTTCTCTAAACCTCTTCCGTGCGACAAAATACTTGAGCTACACGAAATGAAAAAAAAGAACGACGCGTGGCTCAATATAAAGTTATTTGTTGCCGTCATTTTTACATAATATGTCTAATTATATATAAATATACTTTTAAAAACTATAAGATCATAGACAATCCTATATACATAGATTTATTTAATGTTTTTTAAATAGTTTATAATTCTCTTAGGCCGTATTACAATTGCCTATTTCCTTATTCGATAAATTAAAAAGTGTCTTTTGAATTTTGTTTTAAAATTTAAATAATAAAATTAAATATCGGACTTTTATTTTGTTAAGTTAATATTTTGTGCATATTATTATTTTAAATTAGACCTCAACTATATTGATACAATTACCACTTAGGTTAGACTGAAACACAACGAAAGTTTAGTCATTGACGTTTCAAAAATTAAGCGAATAATTACATAATTATCCTCATAGCGTTTGCATAGACCAATTAAAGCCAAAGATTAATACAAAGACAATTTCTTTTCACTTATTTCATCTGTGTTGTTTTAAATATTTTTTTACGCTAATTCATTTAAACAAAGTACCCAAATCAAGTACCTACTGTCTAACAAATCGTCATAAATTGTATTAATTCAATGATGTAATGACTATTATTAATTATAACCACATTTCACACATTAAACATATAGCCGGAAAATGTTTTGGCGGGAAAAACTTTATTTTAATAGGTCACGGTTAAAATATTGATTTGAACAAGTATATTATGTACTATGTTGAAGGATCAATTGCAGGGAAAAATATTTCTCGCAAATGAGTGTGAAGTTCCCTCAATCCGAATAAAATCTACGTACATTTACTCGAGGTATTAGAAGATATTAGGACGAAAATGACCTTTCCCCCGAGTATTGGGGCTAATCGTTCTGCGCTACCTCAATTTCCGTACGCGCACCCCTTAAGGCTGTGTACCCCTTACGTATTTTACGATTTACCTAAATGTACAATAATCTCTATATCACATTTATGTATATGACTTGAACAGATTTTTTTTCCGTATTGACAAAATATATTAGTATTTGTTAGTAAACAGATGTGTATTTAATTTTCTTGGCGGTTTTGTCATACCTGAGCAGCTCAGTAAGTAGTTCTGATTGATATGTTAAGTTTGATATCTTGATATAAGTATATCGGTAGACCTGTAAACGGCTAGTATGATCCCCTTACAGTAAGAGTATACATGCATGTAGTCTGCATGCATGTAGTATGCATGCAAAGTACGCATATGCTATATTATTGACTTGTGTAGCGTTCAATCTATCGTAGCGAACCTCACGTTGGCTTACTGTTTAATGTATTCATGATATGAATTATTTGTAGGGCGTAAATAATGTTGATGTACTGCTGGTCGTATTCTTGTACTAAGGGTGATGCATGCCATGTCAAAAGCTATTCGGGGTAAGTTTATCTGTTACGTCTAAAATCAAATTACAAACTTCATAGTCAACCTGCCATGTTAAAATCAAACTTAGATATCAAGACATGCGATTTTTAATGAACACACAACTTGGTCATATTTATTGATGGATATAGAATAGTGACGTAATGTACCTAGTAGCGTACCTTTCATGAAAACATACTGAGTAACGTCTGAAAAACATTGAAAATTTCCCTACAATAATTGCGAAGACTTTACAGGCGTGTGAATTGAAAGGAAACTTTCAGTGTCAGTTGTTCTTTGTTGTTGCACATGAAGGCTAAAATTAAAAACAGCATCACACACACTACAGAGTTTAGCTACTTAAAGACGTATATTATTAGATCTTAAGCGAAAATCCGACTACTTAAGTACAAGACAGTGGTGTAGAGTCCAGACGAGAGAAGGAGTTAAGTAGAGAGTAATAATAAATGGTTGTGCAAGGCGTACAGGTTTTCGTTGGGTAGGAGTACTACCTAGTTTGGACGTTTTTCACTCTCCCGAGGAGGTCCACGTGGCCCGCTGAATACTGTTCTATAACGTCCTTGACGTCGTACGGTTTTAAAGCTTCTTTAAACTTACGACGCGCGACAAAATACTTCATCTGTCAGAATTTGACAACACAAAAAAACTTGGATCATAAACAAATATAGGTAGCTACATAACAATCTGTTGGAATAGATATACCGGGTGGTACTTAAAACTGTACCTACTTCTGATTCTTCCTGAGCCCTCACGTTTGTTTATTGACACGTTGGCTCAGAACGTTAGAATATTAAACAATGTACATATATAAAATGTCCAAAGATGCAAAATACGAAAATAGAGCGGTCAAGTAATAAGGTTCGGACATTGTAAACAACTTAATAATTCAGGCCACCCCAATGACTACTTAACTTTGCTACTTCACCCGCCTCTTCAATTATGTAGCAACTGCGAGCTGAACTGGAGCTTTTTGTTTCTCGCGAGCACGATCTTAGGGCAATCAAAATATTTACCTACCGACCAATCTATTTTTACGAACTACACATATTAGGCACTGTATTGTTTTTAACTCGAAATATCGTCTGTTCGTTTTTCATTGTTACATTTTGTTTATAAGTTTTGTTGTTATATAAAACCTTTTTTTTATTTTAATGCCTTTGTTAGACAATTTTCTAATAGAAATATGTATTTTTTCTATTGTCGATCTATATCTAATTTGTCAAATATACATATACATGTATGTACTTCGTACCGCAAAGTTCGCATGCATTTACAAGCGCTTTTTTTTTTAAATGTTATATAAGTAGATGATATACATATGTATGTACGTTATGTGGATAACATTACTTGGTTTACAGAATTACTAAGATTTTTATGTTTTAGGTAAATAAATGTTATAATGTTAATCAGGTAACTTATGACTGAGTGTGTTTTTGTTTGTTAGTATTGCCTTATAAAGGGTAAAAAGTATTTATTAATAAATGTTTTTTTGTCTATTTATTGATGTCAAAATATCAAAAATCCTTTTTTGGGATTAATATATAATTTCAAGAATATACCTGTTAATTGAATATTATAAACGAATTAGTGATGGTTGTTGTTTTGTAAGTGTACCGCACTGGAAAATCTAGTAAAGTACTTGACTAGACATCACTCGTGTCATTAACTTTTCTATATAACACTAGATTATACATTCGCCCACAAAAGCTTTTAAAGCTTACTCGACTTAAAGATGTTATTAGGCAACGCTCTTTATTAAATGAGCAAGGGACTAACATTTGGAAAACGTCCAATAGTAATATTTGTTATCTAACAGAGAAAAAATAATGAAAATATTACCAGATTAAGTTAATTTGTAAATTATTATATAATATTTAGATGTAATTTATTCAGATTCATACCTTTCTTATAAATCGAATGGCAGCTTTGTGTCTTGGTGTTAATGTAACACAGCGTGGCTCCTCGTCTTCATCTGGAAAAAAAATATTACAATTGATAAGGAAATGGCGCCAAAAGTTAACTTGTCATTTTGACGTTTCAACCACTGGATAATTTGTAGATGCATTTTGATAATGTATCTACAAATGATTATAAAGTAAGCATCGAAACGAGAAATAAAAAAAAAATTAACAACTAAACATTAATAAAATTAATGATTATTTCCAATTGCTTTCCAATAGAGTTGAATATCGCCGTGAATGTTGCGCGTAGATGAGTCAGAACTGATCACTAAGAGAGAAAATCATGTCGCTCTTCCTGTGTAAAAGTTTGTTCATTATGTTTCGCGTGTCTGGAACATTGTTCTTGGTACAATTTGAATAATGTGGGTTATAAGAGCGAGATTAAAATTACAAATTTGTTGTGAAAGAATTAGGTACTCGAGCAAAATTAACTTTAGAACATTTACCATATAAAAATAATGTTCAGTATCGATGATAGCTATTTAAATAGATATCTATTTATTTATTTAATCTTACTAGCTCTCCACTCAACCCAGAGTTATGAGAATTTGTGGTTGTATATTTTGTATGTAGAATGGTTATATCATCTTTACAATAAATATATTATTTGTAAATCCGTGTTTCGGTAAATATTTGTGTAGAATTTGCATATTATTGTTCTTCTCATTTCATACCTTTTTATCGTCATCTTTCTTCTTATCTCAATCCTCATTATCATTTTAGATGTTCTTACTTGAACACTAAATTCAATAGTTCAAGGTACCTACTGTCAGTTTCTTTTTCTACTCTCGATTCGTTTTCATAAACAAGTCTCGATGTTTGCTGCCAACGTGTCAATCAAGTGAATTTTAAATGTACATATTCTTGTTTCAATGATTTTTACTGGAAAATTTTTAAATACCAATATCAATCAATGACTTCACGTAATTTTGTATTTATTCTAAACGAAGTAATTACTAAATATGCATATTGGATATTTATTTGCATCGTAATGCAAAAAAATATTATTTATATCTTAAGTATGGTTATTATTTGTACATATTATTAAAGTAGATTCGAAAACATTGCATTTTAATAAATTTAAATAATGTTTATATACCATACATACATTTACTTGATATGGACTTTATATATGTACGGACATTTGGAACTATTAGTAAACATACCGTTGCAGTTTTCTGTGTACCTACATTATAAATTAAAATCAAATACGCAATCATTGAAAAGAATGTTGACCATAAAATATTGTATAGTTATTACGAACTTTATTGCTAATTATGACTTTAAATTTAAGATTAACTTTTACCCATTATATGACGAATTACACCAATGACTACCAGATACCGTAGTCCGTTTTATTCCTGCACTGATAAAGTGAAACAGAATAATGCAGAAGCATCGCCGTTTCGAATTGAATTTTTAGACATAGCTACTGTAATAGAGCTCACATACATTATGTAGGTGTAATGTGTTAGCTAAAATAGACTATGATCCGTAGTTATTTTGCATCGAGCTGATGTTCGATCAACGCATTTACTGATAAAATTTAATTTTGTCTTTAGTTACAATACACACACTGGCATTAATAAAAATGATATTAATAATACCAGCATGATGTTGAAATAAAAATATGACATCAAATTGAAATTGCATAAATGTTTTGAAATTAATGACATGCTTCAATTTATGCACATCGCTTTTATATTTAATTATTATTGTATACGTTACAAATATATCATAATATGTTTATTTAAACTTTCTACCGTAGTATTAAACGACCACTAGTTATGTGAAGTATTGGATATTAAGACGCCTGACCTATATTTGAAAGTTTTAGTCGTAATTTTGTTTGGATATCGTGTACAAATAGAACGAAAATAGAAAGTGGATTTTCGGTATAAAAGGTTTTAGAATTATTAGAGTCCCATTAGGCTTTACGGCCTGGAAGACGGGCTGGAGAGCTTAGCTGGAGTGGAAGAATGAAAAGGGGATTTTTACGGAGCTCAATCAACGTTTCGGCATTCTTCAAATATGTACAGACCCATTTGAAGTTTTCATTTAATTAAAGAGAGTTGAAAATCCACACTCATATCCCAACATTTGTAAAAGTAATGTAATGAAAAAATCTTTAAAATGCTTTTGGCACTTTATCATTTTCAAGTTAAGATAAGCTGAACATGTCCTTTGTTTCTAAGAAAATAGCAAACGAGCAGGCAGTAGTTACTGCCACTCACATTTGCAACTGACTCCAAACAGGATTGCAGAAATAAGACTGGTAGTGTGAGTTAGGACCATTAGTAAACCAAAGTTGTTAGTTAGTCTTAAATTAGAAAGTGTTATTTGTTTAATATGTCCCGTTTACAACAAGTCATTAACTCAATTTTGACCATTAATAATAGGTGTTGCTATGTTCCATACAATATATTTGCCAATGATTCAAAATGGATCTGAAAGCGTCGTCACCACATTTGAGTTTTAAGATTTCGTCTGCTCAAATATACAAAAATATCACACTTAAAGAGATATGAATGTAAAAACAATTCGATTAATGAGAATTTAAGGAGACATTCTTTGGTAATCACCTAGTGGTCGAAATTCGACTATAATCATTATGGAGAATTTCAAGTAAATATATACAAAGTTGAAGATTTTGAATATTTGTTTTGCGTTGCGTTCTTTATCTATCTGAGAGCGTCCATCTTCGTATTTACAATACAAAACAATTTAGTACCAACATAATAAAAAAAAAATTGCGCGCAAAAAGGCACTGAACTGTTTTGTTTTCGCCCATTTATATATAGACACTGCGGATTATAATTCGGTTAGGCGTTCATGCTTCAGTTTGATTTTAATAGATATCAGAAGCATATCGGGTTTTGCAAGTGGAGCATCGACTGTCCAACCAGATATCTATTGACCTAAATCTCAGACAGGTACGTATACCGCCGTGCTATCGAGTAAGATTGATTGTCATCGAGGAAACTAAGCAAATTTCTATCTGTGTAACGAAGTCTGCTCTGACGCTGCGCCTACGGGTATTGTTCCGACCTTTGTAACACAAAGGTACGTGCGTATAGTATTGGTAGGCTTATTCTCAATTCCTTCGCTGTGAAATATTTATGAGCTCAGGGCTATGTAACAATTCTGCTATATATCTATTGAATAAGGGAGCAAAAAGAAATTGCACTTTATTATTAAATAATTTGTACCCTTTTTTGTTGTTTATTCAGTTCCTTTACGTTTTATACGATTATGTAGATATTCGAGTTGATATGAGTCACTGCAGGATTAAACTTTAAAATATACATATGTACACATGTAGTATTATAAAAATTTTAGTTGATTATTCACACAATCAATTAGTCAAAGGATCAATTGATTGTCTAGTGATTAACAATGTCTAGACTCAGTGTTATCATATCGTACTCGTATATGATAACCTTATAATACAATATTACTAAATTTCACAGTCCACATAATGCATTTCCGTCTGGTATAATTCAATATTTTGTTTCATACCTTGTGCATACAAAGTTCATGGTAATCATATACGTTTAACTTAAGCCGGATAAAGCTGAATTTAAAAAAATTTTTAAAATTTTAAAAATATTAATAAACGACGACATTGAAAAAGAAAAGAAAGCATCTTTATCTTCAAAGATCTTAATACTCAATAGAAAAGAAAAATTAACGTTGTCAAAGGTAATACAACAAATGAATAATTTAAAGTAATTGCATTTGTCTATGTAAAATATGCTACTCTTCCACTATGCACTCTTATAGATTCACAACGAAGTTAGTTTCGGATATCATTAGACATTATATCTTTTATATTTGGTCTAAATGTGTACGACGGAATTTAAGTCGGGTAAGCGGATTATCCATCCTAAATTTCCTAAATACGGCACTTTATTTAAACGTGCTCAGAAACTCATTACTTTGACAGAATTTTTCCTGACCTCACAGAAAGCAATGTATGTATATAATTTCGAGCAAAGTTATGTGTTTTGCACCAGTTTTATGGTTATTTTAAAATACTAGTGCTCCAGGAGCGGTGAAAATATGACTATAGTTCATCATATTTTTCGACATAGGTTTCGACGTTTTTAGAGGTTATCATTTCAAAAAGTATATTATCTATAAAACTCTAGTCTTTGCTGTCGTCGGTCCATAGACTTTTAAGTATCTGGCATTAACAGTGAGTTAACAGTGCATTAACATTTTTCGTTTCATTTCATTTAATGCGTTTGTAATATTGTACATTGTTTTACCTTCTGGCAATCCCCCTATATATAAACATTAACTATCCCAAAACATTAACAATCCTCATTGTGCGCAAAATTCTTAACAATGGGTACTAAGATTTCCTTTACTTTATTAATATAGGTACTAAATATAAAATTTATAGATGAAGGTATCCCCAATCCTAACTTATGGAACAAAGGAGCGTCCTTTAGCGGGCATGTTGTTTTTGAACCTAGATTTTTAAAAATTTTTGGATTTATTATACTGAATTTATAGTGTTGTTATTAGAAATTATTTTCGAAATATTGTCAATGGTTTCAGCATATTTTATTTTTTTATTGCAGTTTACTGAGATAAAGTGAAATGTTTATAATATCGGCACATGACATTCATGCGCGATAGTTACAACACTTTTTAAGGTTAAATCGAAGTACCTATATCGAGGAGATTTCGCGTTGGATTTTACGTAAATAACTTAGTATATTCGCGAGTCGTTATAAAGAGGTGAACGTAATTCCTACTAGTTGCACGACCTCAATATATTATTAAACTGAAAGGGTAAGCAGGAAAATCTCAGCTTTTCCATAAAATCCTCTGTTCCGGATACAGCCGTTTATCAGCTTTATGGTAAATCCAAATGATTTACTGTGAGCCATTGGAAGTGCAACGTCTAAAGCTGTCCTGTAAATGAAGACCGGTAATGTAATCGCTGTATTTCAGCCTTGAGATTTTTAATATCATATGCTATATAACAATATATCCAATATACTCCCCTCCCTAGAGAAAAAATATGTGTGTTCAGTAGATACTACGTATATGACAAGAGTAATATTTAATATAAGTATAGTTCATATTTAAATGAATACAATTTAAATAATCTTTGTTTATTTATTTATTTATAAATAATGTGTTTATAATTTATTCGGTTCGGTTTGACATAATTATTTTTAAAAGTCTGATTACTTTATAATATCATTTATACTGAAGCACTTGTGAATTATTTAGAAACTTGTTTTAAAGCTTACGTTTACCGGTTTCTGTAAATATTTGACTGTATACTTATTTGTATTGTATTTAGTTACTACATTTATTGACATAGAGTTTGTTGGATTTTTCTACTTTATTACGCTACAAGATTTGTAGATGAAAAGCGACAGAGAGCTTATAGTAAGGCGGCAGGATTTCGTATCGGATGAAAGATAACTATTGTAGCCACTTCAGCTCTTACCGTCGGAATTTCGCTTGGAGAGTGCTGTCTCGGCCACAGAGTCCTCGCTGTACGATGGGTTGACGGGTCGAGAGCGTCCAGAGCGGCCGTTGCTCGCGCCTGCCAACCCACACACGTACACTTCAACACAGGACCTACTTGTGTTTCCGCGAGCCCTCCCATTTCTCGTACACGTACCCTTATTTGTACAGTTTTCAGACATGTTTCCAGCTACAGTTGGGTAAAAACGAATATAGCCCATTCCCATCTCACGCGGAGAACGACCCCTTGTAATTATTGATTTTTTGTTTGTACTGTTTTATATGTTATCGTGTATATTCCAATTTCATCCGCCCGTCTGCCTGTCAATAGCTACCCTGAGTGAGTTTCAATTTTCGTAGATTATATAATTACTCGATTAAAATGTTGAATTCGTTTATATTTTCTTATGTGGCATATAGTTCTTCTTTTGACTTGCTTACTAACATTCATAAAAAACTACCGTAAAAAAAGTTTTTACATATTTCAAACGCTTGTCCTTTGTTAAATAAGTGATGTCTGTACATAAAACGGTTTTTTAGTTACAACTAAGGTAAGCCATAAAATTGACGTCGTTTCTGGAAAACGAAATGTTTCTAAACTTTATTATTTATACGCCCGCATCAACCGCACCGTAACAAGGCTTTATGGTGCAATAATATTTTTTAGTATTCCTTATGAAATGTCTTGAAAATTGAAAAATATTAGATATAATCGTTTACTTATATTTAAAAATTCAGCTGTCAAAGAAGCTATTTTTACCGCGTTTTGGAATATCGGCGGATATACCTACATAAGGATGAATCATTTCGTTTAGTGTATGGTATAAAAATAATTATATTATCAAAATCGGTTATCGGTTGAAAAATCTGCACCTTAGTTTGCTTTTGATAAACAGGGTTTTTTTTATATCAGTGATAATTTTTGTAGTGTATACTGATTTATATGAAAGAAATTCGCGCGATTATATAGAATCGTATTAATTATCTGACCTATAAAGATAAGTAGAGCGTGGTGTTGCGAAAATTCAAATAATTGCTAAGTACATAAGTAGACGAAATGTTAATGCTCCAGTGTAGTAAATATAGCACGATGTTATTAAATCTTAGTAAAACAACGTTCGACATCGATGTACAATATTGTTATAGTTTTAGTGGCTGAATCACATATTTTTGTTCAAATAATTAATCCACGCCAATGTTAAGAGCACTCCTCGGGACCAATTAATGCATTGAAATACTTAATAAACACCTCAACATGAGCCTTCACTGAATTAACGAGTCACGCGTAATGAAATGCTACTTTGTTTGTACCTATTTATAATACAAAAATCATAAATTTTTGATGCATTGTACTCGTGTTATTGAATAGTAGGTAAATAATTGATAATTACGTGTTTTGTAACGTAATAAAGTTCGACAAATTATGTCACGACAAAGTGTTTTGAATTTATACTGTCCTTATTCTTAACCTGGAGTTATAACTGTCAAACTGCATATTCTTTTGCTTTTACTTTGTGTACATAAATCAAATAAAAAAAGAAGGGACTTAACGCCTAATGACCTTATCTACCTGTTAACCAAGTTTCATCGAGCATGAAGAATTACGCGTTAGGTATATTTTAAGTTTTTCAATTTAAAGTGACAACCATAGTATCAATGCAGTAGAGTGCTATCTGTTGTTGAGGACCAAAATTAACGATTGAAAATTTTATGTTATCTCTATTACGATTCCATGTAATACATCTGCATATTTTAGGTAATAGGTACCTACATGAAATTGAATTTTTCAGATAATCTTTTATAAACTGGTGTCGTGATTGAAACTTAATTTAAATCGAGCTGTAAAGATACACACACGTTGATATTATATTAAAATATGACCTTTATGAGGATAAACACACACATGAGTCATGAATATCAATATTGGACACGTCGACCTATAATGGCGCATACATTTTATCTACGCTTTTACGATGTATTTAATTAGGAAGAAACCATCATAATACACTCACCCCTTCCCCCTTCTGAAGGCTCTCTACGCTCGAAATGAACTAAATCGGACTGTATTCTATTTGTTTTGACATTTTTCCGTGAGTGCTATAGAGTACCAAAAATAATTGACGGAACGTCAGTCAAATGTCAAATTCGTTTATACGCGGGACTTAAATCTAATCGGGAATTAATGCCCGGCAATAGTACCTATATTTGTATTTATATTTTATTTGAAACTTTAATTTTTTTACCGTAAACTTTCTGAAAAATGTTTGACATAGAAAAACGATCGAAAAAAAATTGTGACACCTAAGTGGGAGTCATGGTGAGGGACAGGAAGGCTTTTAGCCAACCTCATGTTAACCAAAGTGCAACAATACTCGTATAGTTACGGAAACTTTTGTCCCACTAAAAAGTTAATTAAAAACTTACCCTTATAAATGTATGTATTAGCACCAATTGATTAACAGAAAATAATTAAAAATGTTAGGTATTATATAAATCGTTCTGGCTAAGTCTTTTGTAATTAATTAATTGACATGAAATACGAAAAGTATATATTATACAAAATGTTAAGTATTTTCGCGCTTAAACATATTTTTGACCTAAAATTGAAATTGATTTAATAACGTTCCCTGCTATGTTATTCTGCATCAAAGAAACACCTAAATAATGAGGTCAATGCAGTGGTTGCCACTTAAATGTCTAAGCAAACTATCGATCGGTTTGTTATCTCTTTCTTACAAAGGCGGTAACGAGCCTCAAGTGTGGGTTAGGTTTTGTTGTAAGTAAAATTTCACGAGCTTTTCAATACGAAATTCATTGAATCGTTTATGCGTGTTATTGCTAATAAATATTAGAATTCCCGAATAAAAAGTTCATGTATTAATACTGCACCGTGGAACTAATAGTGTGTTAAAAATACACGATGTTCCATGGTCGTTTTAATGAGAATTTATTTTCACGTAAGTATGACTCAGACAATAGCCACGACAGCCAGTTTGTTTCAAAAGGTGAGAATATTTGAAATTTGAGGGCGTAAATAATTCGTTTTGTCGATATCGATTAGTTATTTTAATTACATTTATATTACCAGCATCAATATTGTCAGCATTCAGTTCCACTACTGGGCATACTTTTTTCTAATGAGCGCTATCACGCTTTTTTCTCAGTTTGTCGCATCGAAATTTTGGTATATAAGGAAATATAACATACATTTATACTGCCTCGTTGGTCTAGTGGTCGCAAGCGCAACTGCCGATCGGGATGCCCTGGGTTCAAATCCCGGGTCGGGTGCTATTAGATTTTTCTAATTTAGAATTTCTAGTAGTGACTCGGAGTTTGCAATTATTTTTTTTAACATGTTATAGGCCCGGTGTATGGCAATAGGCTCATCACCTATTCTATGCTACTTAAACGTAAATGGTGAAACGTGGGAGTGTAATACACTCCTCTGCCCTACCCTTTCGGGGATTAAAGGCGTGATGTTACTTATGTTATAATTATTTTATGTATTATATATTTGAAGAGAAAGTATAATTGACAGCAATAACATTCCTGATACAATTTTATAAAACAATGCAGTCTTTTGGCTTACATGTCAAGTACCTAGATCAGTTTTAATTTATTTTATATGAAATTCACAGCAAAATAAGAAAGTACATATATATACTTTTGTAACATTTTTTAGAAATTAGTCGAAATTAAATTAATTGCTTTTTGGTTCGACATCGTATCGAACCAAACAATGACAATTTCCGATGAGTTCATTTCGTTGATATTTTTGTAGCTTTTCAGTAATAATTGAGCTGTTATAACGGCCTACAAATTGCGTTATAATTCCGAGATTTCCACGCATGTATTGGAATATTTTTCTAAAAAATAATTTTGAATCTTTTTAAGGATGTTAAACAAAAATATTGTACACATTATGCTGAAGATTGAATTAATCGATGCGAAATCGAAATTTAAATACAACGTAATATATTTATAATTTGTTACCAATGAATAAACGATTTTTATCGTTAAGTATAGACAGGCGGACTGTACAGTATATTTTGTAAAAAGTGGATGTATGAATATAAGAGTTAGTTATATTACCCACCTTATGTACCCACCTACATATTAGTTCAAACAGAGATCAATATCTTGAAAAATTCAACTAACTTGCATGCATAAATAAACGCCAAGCTGTGTAAGGATTACTCAAATGTTTTTATATTTATCGAACTTAAAATATATAAGCTTTAAACAAAGCCATTCCAGTAATTCAGGTATACTAAGTTGAATTGTACCTTTGGAAAATTCATTATGTGAACCGTGATCTATGAGTCTAAAGGAACGCAATTTTATGCAATCTTCGTATCGGATCGTTGTCGTTCTACTTTAGCATTTACGCAGAAGCGATCATTTATAAGCAAACTTCGCTCACACAACTGTTGATATGTGAAGCTTCTGTTTTGCCATACCTGTAAGTCATTTCGAAGCGGTATTTTATCTACGCGGGTGCATTTTTTATTTCAAAAAGTGACAAAAATAGAAAGAAGTAGAAGGTAGATTAGAATATCAGCAATCATGTCTGCTAAGAGACGTAGCGGTAATCGCCGGAAGTTGAACGTTTCCTCCGCTACAAATAGAGCAACGCTGTTTACGATTGTCGATTTTCGTGTATTCACAATTATCTGAAAGATCCTTGCTAATATTATAAGAATTAATAAGAAACGCAGCAAAGTTTATCGACTGTAACTGTCATGCCATGGTGCCGTCTAAAAGATGAAGTATAAAACCTTGAAAGCAGCTTTTCCAACAATGGAGTAGACAACACGCATGGTCCCCGCCCGTTGTACGATTATCTATGAAACAGGGCAACATCATATCACGCTCAGTTCGTCTAGTTATTAATACACTGTGCATAGCTGTATCGTTAGTGGATTACGAAGAGGTGGATGGCCCAAGCCCTTGCTGTTTGTTATCAATTGTCCCCTGGAAAGAGCTCAGAAGCTTCGCATCGTGTTTTACAATCACAATTTTGTTTAAGTAGGTGGTTTTGTCTACTAATTTTGAAGTCGGCGTCACTAAATGTTAAATATTTTATCAACTTTTCATACATTATTTTCATTGTATTAGGTGTGTGGTTTACTTCATTTTATTTAACATTTGTTGTTAATTTACCATTTAATTTTAAAATTTTTATCGAAATTTATGCAACTTACTAATTTTTCATGTCACTGGTGTAGTTTTGATAACATACTGAAATTCAAATGTACTATTATCCGCATGCATTTGCCAATGTACCTAATGATTAGACATAAAATAGTTACATCCTATTTGTATGTGGTGGAAATTGTTTC
>DWME01005757.1:0-14488 GCA_018244795.1 Parelbella ahira ahira | reverse complement strand
TCAATATATACACACATTTATATATATATATATATGTGTATATATATATATAAATGTGTGTACACACACACGTATATATATATATATATGCGCATATATATATATATATATATATATATATATATATGCCAGAAAATGTTGAGCCATTTCAACTTTTGCCAATTTTCCTAGCAATATAGCTAAAATTCCGTGAAATATGTCCCTATTATTCATTTTTCTCGAGCCCTTGCGTTAGAACATTATAAGGGTTGTAGTACACTAAGCTAGTCACTAATTGACTCTCCAATGACATGAGCGTTGCATTAATAGGGTGTGTTTGTTTATATGTACGAACAAATTCAAATTAAAAAATAGATCGAAATGAGATCTTTACAAACGTACTGCTTATTTCTAAAGATATCTTCTCCTCTTCCAGAGGAGCTGTGGCTGGAAAAAAGATCATGGCTGTTGGTTACAACCATTGTATGCATTAGTTTTTGCGGCTTGGTAGTAGCGTAAGTGTAACTTTTGGTTTTGACTGGTGCCTCAGTAGGTACTAAGTCAGCATATTGTTTTTATTAAGGTGTAAGTAAACTAGATTTTAAATAACCTAAGTGGGATGAACGTAGGTTAAATTATAAGCCTAGATGTTTCGTGCTCGTGGGTATCGGTTCATTATGATATAAAACATTTTTCATAAGTATGCACTGCACCCGTACAAAGTCGCGGCTAATTGCTAGTTTTAAATGCCTAGTCTAGTCTTATTCTATTATAAATAAGTTATAATTACATTCATATGGGGCGCTCCTATCAGCACCCAAACGATCTTTACTAAGTAATAAGATTTTAAAATTGAAGTTGACTTTGTTATTTCACCATCTGAATGACAGAGTGACAAATGAAAAAAATACATTGTATGAATGAAGAAGCGAAAAAGTGATGCCGACTGTTCCTGAAAAATCATCAGAATGTTGAGCTGGACTCTGGTTTTAAATTGATAATGTCATTTAACTTTAGTACTATAGAGAAATAACCGGAAAACTCAAAACGCTTTTATACACAAATAATATGTGGTTCATTAATATTACCCTTTTGGGCTTACAGTAATAATTGCAAAAATAACATCGTATGTAGGAAACAATACCCGCAAAGAAGAGTTTCAACGTAAAATTGTTTTATGGTTCAATGGTGCGACCATAAATTTAAATTTCGGTCGTTATCCGATGTCGACCCTCAGAAAACAAGATGGCGCCGCGGTTTATGCGTAATTTAAGTTATAATTTAGCAAAATAAGCTGACGTTTCACAATTTTTTGTGTTTTAACGTTTGATAATATCGTAATAAACATTATACTTGAGACTGGATACGCAATATAGTAATACATTTTCAAATTCCTTTTTTAGTGCTTGCCTACGCCATAGAAAGAAACTACTGTTCAAATTTCATGGTTCTGGCATTGTTACTTTGGTCTACACAGTGATGAATCAGTCACGTGAAAAAGGTCGTTCCTCATATTATATTACAATACATTTGAAACGTAAACGCAAAGTGTTTCATAATACAGCAATAAACAGAGTCATAATCTGCAGAAAGTTGCGCATCTGCGGCGAGCGGCTGAGATTAAGTGCAATATTAACTTGGCTGAAAAGTATTTCAGATGCCAAGTGTGTCTCTGAAGAGGAGTTTTATTGTTAAGAATGAAATAACCGTGTTGGTGAAAAGCGAAATAGTTGCAATAAACCATTTATTTTGTTTTCACACTCTTAATTATTATTTTGTGAATGTAACTATGGATGTTAGTCATAGTTAGTCATTTAATTATTAATGAATTAAGCTCCATCTTTCTGGTTACAGCTTCTGAGGTGTCATGAACGTTGAGCCATGTGGTCAAACCTAAGTTATCCTTAGGTCGGTCCCATTAAAATGAATTCATTTTAACATGACAGACCAGATTTTGGTAAATCTGGTCAGTTTTCAATCAGTCACGCTCCATTATTACGTAGTACGTACAATATTTACATTACTCAACAACGAAAACAAACCAGTTTGACGTCAACATTGTCGTCATCATCCTCCCTTTTATTATTCCATTGTTGGTAACGGATCTCATTGTTGGTTACATTATGGAGAACGCTAAAGTGTGCAGGTGTTTCCTCATACTAATTTTCATCACTGCTATAACAAGTAATATTTTCAATACGTGCACGCCCTGAGTTGTACAGACCCCTGGAGAGTAACACTAAATTTTAAACCACTGAGCAATCAAAGTTTTGATGATGCACATAATCTTATTTAGAAAATTATTGTACACGATATGAATATTCATGAATAAGTCGAAAGTATTTCTATTCAAATTTGTTGTACTTATTATAAATCCGACAGAATACGCGACGGTTGTTGCACACGCATAAGTGCTGTTCAATGAAAAGGACTCCCTTTATCGTAATAACACACGTTGATACGAGAGCTCTCAGAATAAAATCGAACAATTCTAGAGGAGATCAAGAGATCTTACGATAATATCGTGAGATTTTATTAATAAATTGACGATTCTTTCGATTTCAGCTTAAAGAAGTACTCTTATTGAATTCATAACCTGATATATGAAGCAGTCTTAAGATTCGCTTGTTCTCTTTGCACAGTTTTTTATTCGTACTAATCGTTTCAAGTACACGTACACATGTGATCAAGCACGATTCGATTTTCAACAATCATAAATAGGACTCTCAAGTAAAAATAAACGCACAACACCAGTCGTCAAATGACTGACAATTATAACTAACAATTCGGCGCCGCGACGCCCCTAGTGTTTAAGGTATCATGGTTCTCACCGTGGGCGACTTCTTTGCAAATACATTAACAAATTACGAATAAATCAGTGTCCTATTAATGACAACAATACCATTTTTTGGTTTATACGGGAATCCTACGTGTGTGTTGATTGTTGTATCAATTTGTAGTATAATATTGCCGTCATAAGCTAACACATCGAGGTATCCGTACAGTGCTATTGATGGATCCTTCCCACAAAAAATAATAATAATTGCTTAGCCAAAAATTTTTTGATACACAGGTGTATCAGTAGCAGCAGAGATCTGTTCTAAGAACATACTGTTTGTAGCAGAGGACTCCGTTCTTTTAGTTCATAAAACCTTTAAAAGCATAACTTTGTAGTTAATACATGTATGTATAAATACCGTTGAGTATAATGTGTGTGTATACGCATATAACGTTAGAACCAAAATTTGTATACATTTTGTTGTGTAGCGACTTTCCTGTAAACGATGTTATTGTAACGCGAAACAGCACAACGTATGCAATCAGGTGCCATGTGTTGCAGTCATTCACTTAAAATAGGCGTTTCATTTAAATTGTAACGTGACAGGTGTTTATTGAATAATCGCTGACAGTTGTCTTTGAGAAAGCCTGTATATATTTGTTAATGTAATCTACGATAAATCCCCGTAGTTCGGTTGTTGCTGGTGTATGGCAATAGACTCACCTGTACCACGTGGGACGTATAATTATCATAACTGGTTCATATCGCAGTGTACTACATTCCTCTGCCTACTCCTTAGAGGAAATATCTTGGTAGAATATCCATTCACAATATTCTTCAGTTTTGTGAAAGACATGGTTTTTGTAATAAATTTTAAGCCTTTCAAGCGTGTACCGTTTTATGACGTCCTATTATTATTATTCCTCTAAACATCGTCTACAGCAATAAAAATGTAAATTCAGATTCGATATTAAAATTCAGCGAAGGACAATAAACGTTAAATACATAAACTATAATTAATCCCTTCGTGGTTTTACAGTTACAATAATAAAAACATTTAGACATATTTCAAAGTCTCATTTTTCAATATGTAGCTGGTACACGTTTGTTCGTAGATAACAATCAATCTAGCTCCAACTGTAACAAGGCGACCACGTTCCGTCAGCATAATCAATTCTGTACCGACAATATAATAATCTCTGCGTGTGTATATATTTTGCATAATTCTGTGTCATTTCGTTAAATTTGGGTTATATTTTTAATCAAATATATAAAATAATAGGCGGGATATATGAGGAGTGATGAATGTAGAGCCCGGCAAGTCTCTATGAATGTTTGGCTTTCGGTACTCTGTGTCTACCCAGTGAGGGGCTTGACCTAAAGATATAGATACCTATTATCAAAATTGTCATTAGTAAATATATTAATTTAGGTAGATACCATCAGAACAACAGTGACATTCGTGAATTAACACATTTTAGTCAATCGTCTAGGACATATAGAAATAGACTACGGTAAACATATGACGGTAGGTTATCAAACACCTTGGCTCCTGTACATACATCTAAAATAAGAATATATAAGTACGAGATGCGTAAGAAATGAAAGCTATTTTATAAATACATCACATCATCAGCCTATCTGAGTCCACTGCTGGACATAGGCCTTCCCCAATGAACGCCATCGCGCCCTGTCCTCGGCTTGTCGCCTCCAGCATCAATACTTATTCACACTAATGCTGTAAATAGTCACTTCAAGTATGTAGTTTATTTAGAAATTACACTTGATGAACATATAATGATTGTATGTGTTACATATAACATATTTTATGTGTAAAAGCGACTGCCTCGTTGGTCAATTGGTTGCACAGCGTGAAGGTGATCGAGAGGTTCTGATTTCGAATTCCGGGTCCGGTACTATTGGATTTTCTAACTTAGATTTTCTAGTAGAAATTTCTACATAGTAGTGTAGTAGTATCTAAGTTTAAAATTTTATTTACCATCTAATAAATATATCCCAGAAATAAAATTATTTTATATAACACAAATCTTAACTACCTTCACTAAAATTAATTACAAATAAATACTGGTCATGACTTCTCAGCGGTTGGATAAAGTTTAATTGAACTGGTATTACACTCGCGCTGCAGAGAACTATTGGTTCAAGAAAACCTTGTTTGTTGAGGTATTAAGATTGTAAACATACGAGATGATATTGCGTCGAGCAAGTTTATTTTATAACACCAGTTGTAGCTATCAGGCGGAGCTAACTGATTGTGAATAATTAATCAGCGTCGCCTAATAACATTTGCATTAATAGATTTGCTATGTTTATATGTAAAAGTTTTTTCTAAACGCATCGCGTATTAATGTAATACTTCATATAATAAATATAAATAATAATCATCAATAATTTACGATGCTTTGGGTAATAAAGAGAGCGCTGCTGCGCAATGGCTGAACGTCATCACTGTTTTCATTATTATCGAAATATTATTTTCCGAGTTATTTATTTTGACCTGACTAGATCCTAAGCTATTCGGACTCTCACAACTACAAATGGCTAAACATATACGTATTTATGTATATTTTGAAAAATAATCTACCGTCAGTCGGATTCTCGTTCCGTATATTTTGGAAAGTACACTTTATTCCGCTTCGTATTTTATCCAAACCAGTTTAAAATGTTAGTGCCAATATCCAAGCCAAGTCTTGTTCCAGCTCGTATACCACCTTCAAGGAGTGAGAGGTATACACAATGTGCTCCATAATACCTACCTATTTAAAATTACCTACACAGGTATTATTGAACACTGCGATTCGAAGAACATGATTTATGTTAGTTACTTAGTGACTCTTCAACATTACCTTGGCTGACTGGTATAAAATCCCAATTTGTATTTAGTCCACCCTTTAGTATCTAGTAAATCAATAAAACACAATCAAGAACTGGTGACTTGTGTGTATAAATGGAAAAAATCGTGCAAGGCTTCATATGAAATCGTGAAATAAATTAATAAAATAGATATTTAGGCTTTGGCCATGTTAATTCCTTTTTATTATTTTGTAAAATTAAAAAAACAAAACTTCTTCTGTAACAATTTTTTTGCGAACTTTTCTTAAGTAGGAACTTTATTAAATATAATACTTTGTTATGATTGCAATAATATGCTTTATTAGTTTTTTCCGAATATGCCTATTTATTACAAAACTTATTAATTTCATAGCTGGAATCTCGACTGGACAGATATTTGGACGACAATTTTGTTTCCTGTCATATGTAGATATTTACTGGGATTACCTAAACGTTTTTTCACTTTTGCTTCCATGATACCCGCGTTACGAGAATCCTTAGTATAATGGAAAGGGGTGGGGGGGCATCATGCAAGAGAGACAGACTAAACAAAACCATAAGTAATAATCACTTCAACATTATTTAGCAGAAGGTCATGACTGGATTATCAGTATTTGAATCTGTGTAATCGAATATTCTATTCACCGAAATAAAATCGGAGTTTTTTAGTTTGAATATTCTCTGCACGATCGGTTTCAGGTTTACTGTAATTGCCGGGAATCTAGCTAAGACGTTTTACAATAGGGATGACATCTGAGAGATTCTGTAGTTGATTTGAGGTGTCATTCGCTCAAATTAGGTCGAGTACCCCTTAAGTGTAACTTACGAGTTGTGAGGTATGGGCCAATATCATGTTACCTCGTGAGGTTGATTAAATGTGAGGTATTACATGTATTGTGATAAGGATTAGGAAAATGATCTACTGAAAGGGCAGGCACAACCAGTTGGATACAGCTACTTGTATAGTGCGAGATGGTGCTTATCAGAGGAGATCTAAGTACAGTGAACTGAGGCAGGCTGATGATGATGAGCATTTAGTGGCTTTAACGTGTAAATGAACTGGCTGAGATCATTAAGTTAAATAGTCAAACCTATGGGTTCTAAGGTAGTTTAGACAGTATCCGACGAAGCGCCTCACAAACATACCAAATAAAATATGCTTCAGTTAATTTGAAAAACAAAGAAATTTTAATAATGTCAACTTTGTAGTGAAGTTAGTTATGTTTGCCAGAATCACCCATTTCAAATAATGCTTATAGCCTTGTAGGAGTACATATTGCGAATAAAAAACTTCTCTTTTTCCTTTCTTTCTCCTTTCGTTTCTTTCTTTCTTTCCTACTGGTTTACAGTTCAGCCGACCTCTCGGCGTATTAGGTTCAAGTCCTATCGCGGAAACTCAATTTCTTTAGTCTTCCGGTTGACAGTACATACTCGTATATGTATTTCCTTGTAAAAGACGGATGTATGTAAGTACGGATTCATTTATTGCAATTCCGCTGTGAGGTTATGCCATTTACAGTTCGTTGAGTCTGAGTACTTGTATATAAAAGGTAATAATTTCTGGAGATTCCCAGTTTCATACATTTTAATTTTGCGTCACAACGAGCCCACAAATTGACGGCACGTTAAATTAATTCCACTAATTATCTCTCAGTGTAATTAAGTAACGTTCGGCGCGGATAATTTTTTCACGATGTACTTGTTCGAGCTCTTAATAAAAAGTTCAAGGATCTCAACGCTTCAAATTATAAATTTTTTGGACACTTTGTAGTTAAATTGTACGGAAATATTTTAATTAATTGCCATTATTGTGCGTACTAAAAACTGACAACGTATAACAAATATATCTACTTCCTATCCATAACTTCCTGCGTAGTGTCCCATATTGCCAATTAGTAGGTACAGTGCTATTTATAATTATTACTATTACTATTGTCGTGCATTATTTCAGCACGTGTAAAATATTCTACTTAAATATCTTTTAAATGTGACTCTCTCCCTCTTCCTCGATCGAGCGACAAAACATTATCACGCTAACAACGACTTTTATTTTTTAAAATGAACAAAATGATGTGAGATGTCTCGGGACGGCGATCAGAAACAAAGTTCGTTACATTTGTGAAACATAACTTCTAAAATAGTACAATAATAATAATGAAAGAAATTTAAAAAGTGAATGTTGCTTTTAATATTCGGGGCTTCGATGCCTACCCTAAAACTTCAAAATAACTTGGTTTGTCCATTAAAAATTCGGATTACGTTTTAAGATTCCACTTTAACAAAAATGGAGGATACAAAATAAATAAAATGTTATTGCTTTATTAATACTTTCAATATAAATAAATACTAAGATATTACCTATAACAAGTTACAAACTCAATCTATACATTTAATAATAGTATGTATCGTAGCTGTTAATGTGGCCTGATATCGATTTTAATCATCATCACCAGCCTGTCCCGTCCACTGCTGGACATAGGCATATCTGATGGCACGCCCCTGACCTCGATCCTCAGCATCTAACCACTGCCAGCCACTATGATTTTGGTCACAAATTTTTTCGGTACATCTCCACCCAGCGAAGGGCTATGAAACATGCGTTAATGAGTTTCACTCTACAAACCCTCGATATCACAAAGAAATAATATTTCACATGTACATCAGTCATCTTGTATTTTATTAGCCCGGCCCTCACAAACAGCCATTTCGTATTCCGTTCACAATCGGAGCTAATGGCTGCTTCACTCGGTGAACTTATTTTATAACATTCCGTCTCACTGCGAACACTTCAACGATATTGAAACTACGCTACGCACGTTTCAAATTGCTTGGATTTAGATACGATAATAGTATCTATGATATCTTATAAATAATAGATACGATAACAGTAGGTAATGATGCGAAGGGCTGCAGGCAGATGCTGGATGCGACAAGCCGAGGGCAGGGCGCGATGGCGCTCATTGGGGAAGGCCTATGTCCAGCAGTGGACTAAGATAGGCTGATAATGATGATAAATAGTAATAACAGACACAAATTCCAGCCTGCCCTGAGTACACGGGTCTGACGTATGACGTCTGCCCGTGCTTGGCCAGCGTAGGAGATTATGGCCTCAAAACAATTTTAAGAGAAAGTACATGTTTCATAGAGATTTTTAACTGCAACCCATAACAATAAAATACAAATAGGGACGCGGTGCTCTTTGCCTACCCCGCAATGGACTGGCATGACGGTATATTAACAACTATAATAAAACTATACAAAACTCTTTGGGTGTCCAACAAGTACCTAATGAACCTTTGTGCAAAATCCAGAACTTTATTTTAGTACCAGCCGTTTATTTTTTTTTGTAACAAAGGGACAGAAATATTTTTGTATAATAAAAAACAAAACAAAACAATACGGCTGTGTTTTCCTGAAGGAGTAGGCAGAGAAATAAAGTAAAAGAAATATAGCGTCGATTTCTTGGCACATCTGATTTTAAAAAGATAATGTTAATATCAAGAAAATACTCCCTACATGGATGAAGGAAAACATTATGGCTTAGTTACTGTACTCTTCATAAAGGTGTCTAAAGCGAATAAAGTTTGCCAAATAAGACTATGTTTGAAATTATTTTTATGTATATGACGGCGCCGCCATCTTTATAGAGCACGTGTGACAGGCTGACCTGTGATTGTACAAGATTGTACCGTGATATAAATTAAGTAACTTTTGGAATACTACGAATAAACGAAATGCTTGTGGAGTTTGGTGTTTTATAAAGGAGATGTCAGCCTCTCATATATAGATAAAACAATAATAAATAAGCAAATATAATCAAGTAAACGAATGAACGAGTACAATAATGAACGAATGAATTAATGAATAAACATTGGCAAAACTGTATACCGAGTCCTTCTACGTTTTGTATAACGTAAATACTATTTAAATAAGAACTTACAAAAGATGTATCGTTTTACAATCCCGTCGTTAATGAGACTTGACATTAAGAAAATGAAAAGGGTAAAAAGTATAGGGGCCGTATAAAATTGGGAAAGCTATAAAAAAAACTTTAGAAGGCTCCCTTCTTATCGCGACCTGAGTGATGGGTGCAATTGACTTAAAAAGCTGTCATTTTTCACGCTTAAATTATTATTTGAGGTGAAAAAATTGCGTCAAAATGAAACAATCTTTTGTTGCTGAATACTAAAAATGCTAATTTGGAATGATTAATTTGGTCACATTAATGTTGCAAGATTTGATTTTATGTATCATAGCGTTTGGCCGCGATCCCGCCTGATCGAAAGCGCTGATGCGTCCTAAGATGGAGCATGCATGCCTACAAGAGCCCAGTCACCCTTGTTTGTGCTAGGTTGTATATGTGCGGAAGCAGACGCCGGCAGGGTGCTCCACTCCTTGGCCTTCTGGATAAGAAACGTGGAACCTAACCGTTTCGTTGTAGCCATCGGAATGTCCACCAGATAAGGGTGGTATATCTAAAAGGATTCATAGGAATCGGTTAACTGACTCAGTGATCCAATGGTTAGCGAATCTGACTGTCATATTGGGAGTCGTGCGTTTGATTCTTAACTGTAGCCAATATTTATGTGATAAACATGACTATTTGTCACATTAATTATTATTTATAGCCATTACAGTCAACTACAGGTTAGACTCCACTGAATTCAGTATCTATTAACTGCCTGCCATTTTCTATGAATAGAATAAAAAATTCTTACTCTGTATTGAATAGTACCTATAGCCGGAGGAGTTTTCGTTTATATAAGAATCAGATACAGTATCTAAGTGTGTGGGCATAAATCTAGTGGCTAATCGCAGTTACGGTTCTCGCGAAGGCTCTTGTGGGAGGCTTATGGTTTAGGCGCAGAGATACGAAGAACCTATTGCAAATAGATGCGATATTATAAAATTTAGAAGTATTGTTATACTATTATTTTTTACTTTCTCTCTCTCTATTAATTATTTCATGCTGTACAATATACAATATATTACTTTATACCAATTATTTGCCTTATATAGATATTAACACAGCACACAGAGTATAAAGTATCTTCGCCGTTACAGACCTGTGATTTTGTTTATACATTCTTTATTTTCCTCGTACGCACCCCTGTTTCAGTAACTTTTGACTTAAGATAGATGATTCTTACCCTCCCTTGATACCTCCATTTAGTCTATGCAATTATATTATATAAATTAGTGCGGGTACCGATGGTCTAACGACTAGTCGACCCGTTTGCTGAGCCGGGGGTAAAACTACATTATTCTTTTGCCGATTTTATATTGGTATTATATAAGCTTTACTAAGCTAATCAGTGGGTTATTTCATCAAAGTATTAACCCTTTTTCTGCCAGTCATTAGAAATAATACGTAAATTATATCTTCTTTAACATGTTTACAACAAAAATTTAATCATGTTTTCAAAACATTCGTTTGAGGCATATATGAAATCATTAAATACTGTTTATCAAAAAGGAAGTATAAAGGGAATTTTGTAATTTGAAAAGAACTTATTAAAATAATGAATGATAATTAGTATCTTATTTGTCTGCCTACTTGGTTGAGTGGTTACAAGCGCGATTACTGCTCGAAGGGCCGTGGATTCGAATCCCAGGTCGACTGCTATTGATTTTTCTAAATTAAAATTCTTAATATTGCCTGGGAGTACGCATATATGATCGGCGTACTAGCTCACCCCCCCTATTTCATAGTGGGAAAAGGGGAAGTAATACAATCTTCTTGCCTACCTTTGTGGGGATTACAGGCGTTATGTTACGTTTAAGTCATTGACACAGAACCCTAGTAGGATATATGGGCATACTATGTAAATTATTAATTTAATTACAACAGTACAATAACTGTACAATATAATATATTATATTGAAACCGCATAATAAAAGTGAATGAGCACGAATTATACTATGCGACTCTAATAAAATTAAATTCTTTGTATTTTAAAACTCGCAAATGGTAAATTTCTTAGGTAGAATTAAAAAATACTTGAGCCCTTATTAAAAATAGCGCATCCATTGATAAATTTCTTACTACATCACAGACCCCATTGACCCTTTGGTAAAAATAATAAGGCACTCAAGCGTCCGTATTCGGTTGAACGACTAGTCACGCGGCAAGGCCAATTGTTGACCTGGAAGGTCAAAAGCAAAATATTTCTGTTATATTTCAGGTAAAGGGCAATAAATAGTGGCTTAGGGCAGAATTTCATTTAGAACGACGCTGTTTTTTTTTTGTATTACCCGATACCGCTACTTAGGATAACCTGGAGCTTACCCCACGACACAGCTGCTTTATAATTTAGTAGATGAACAACCTGTGTGCTATAATTTTGAGTGTATTTAAGGTGCTCTACGAAATTCAGATACTGAACAGACTATGTTATTATAAGGATTTACTCGTAGATATCCTCGTATCATTTCTCGTGACTTTATATCTTAGTTTCTTTTTATTTCATATATTGTGTGCGATAATATTTCCAAGGTTTCGAAAATAAAATCTTAGACCACATATTCTAACTTACACTTGGCTTACAGGCTTTAGAGGGTACACTGTCGTATATCACTTTTATAATACGCTGGGTATATCTAATGACACTAACAATGTCATGTTACGCGTGAATTGTTCGTTTTATGTTCTCCATTTCGGATAGAAATTTTATCATCAGTTTTGCAAACGGTCACACAGTTATTAAATATTCCTCGCAACTGTGCATCTGTATTATATGTGAGGATTGATTTGGAATGCCTCATGTTCTAGCGTGTATCGTATGTTCACGTTCATTAGCTTCAGAAATACCAAATTACATTCGATCGTGCCTCTGGAAACTTCTAGTACTTTTCAGAACTTTCACCTTGCTTAATTTTCTTTGTTTCTACCGTAAAACAACATCAGTTAGTCTTAGTTTGTTATTGGATATAGAGCTCTCCTCAAAATGATGCCCTGGTATTTAGTTTAAGATCATGTTTTGAGGGTTTAACCCACATAAAGTATCGTGTTGTTCCCTGGGAAACCAGATGCCGATTACAAAATTATGGGATACCGAAGCGTCCAATAACTTATTTTAGAGTACTGGCAAAAATCATGTTATTACGTAAGCGAACAGGTGTTAGCGGTACGTCATAATGTGGCCAGATGTTAGTTTTCGGTATCCGCGGAGATGTACTACTTCACGGACGCGGTATATTAAATTTCCAAAACACTGAAAATTCTCCCGAATTCTCCTTTTTAGTCCAGTTTATTGTCTCAATCGATAAAGTGTACCATTAATCACGTTAGGCAAGTAATTAAAAATCTGTTTCAATGAAAAAATTGTTTTTATTTCAGTGCATTGATTTCGTAACAAGTATTAAGGAATCGATTTTATATCGAATAGAATTTGTTTATTTCAGCCAAACGACAATAAATAATTAGGATGTATAAAGAACAAACAGTTATTAAGATGATAACGAAAAATTTTTTCCAGGCATTTTCGCTTACATTTGTTCCCAAAATAGGCAGAGCCGTAGTTACGGTAACCGGACAGCTGATAGACATACTCCTTTGTATTAAAATGTCTGAAATAGCTACGTATATAGACAATTCTACACTCAACACAGAACGCACATAATAATATATAGATATGGTACATATAAATATGGTATTAATACAGCGATCCATATACAGATTTCACAGCAGGTGATATGACAACGCCACTGCTGCATGGCAGCAGGACGCTACAACTCCCATATGTTTTCAGTCTAACCACGACATCCAGGTCATTTCTTATTTTTATACATCTGTATACAAATCCCGTTATCGTCTATAAAGCATCCTTTCGAATCCTTGGCCTTTCGAAAGGACGGCAATAACAATAAAAATATTGAAATTTTATCACTTTTCGTTCTACGTAAGTTTTTCTCGCGATATTCAACGTTTGGCCGAAGTTTTATTGAAAATCGATACTCCATACTTTCCCTGATCAAATATTTAATACATCTTTATGTGATCGGGACCCTCGGATCACAGGGGTCTTTTGTGTTGGGATATTATCCCAACCGTTAACATTTTTTCGGGGAAGTATGAAAAAAAATCTTTCGATTTGTTATACTGTTCATTGCAAGCCCGATAATATAATAGTATGTTAAATTGTAATTTTTGTCAACATATCGTAAAATAACATCAAAAGTAGGAAGAAAATTAAATGTAAATTGACTTATCTCCTTAGAGTTCTAACGCCGCGAATTCGTATTTTTGACCAAATGACACGTGACAATCTACTCAACCAGGTCAGAATTTTGATGTAGTTAGTTTTATACTTATTATGAGTAGGTACTTAAATGTAAACTGTAAATTCTTTAACTTTACCTTAATAATAACTTTAACTTTACTTTACTTGACTTTGACTTTAACTTAATAATAAGTACAAAGCATTACTTAACGTATACGACAAAACAAGTTAAAGTTGTCTAATACTTAAAAAATAGTAATCAGCAAGTGACATAAAAATACTAGTAGTCATTTAAAATTGTATATTTAAACTTAATACACAGTGGTGGCAACGAATGTATGGTGTGTAACGAGCGTTATACGGGCGGAATTAACGCAGCTTTGATTCACGCCTAACCATCTGTCAAAGACATGAATAAATGTACAGGGTATGGTACAAATTTTATTAAATTGTGCACAGATTTAATTCAATAATATTTTTGCTTGTCTCTGATCTCCATTTCTACCCCAAAGATTTATTTATCAGAGATCACTTGTTAGCGGTGTAACTGGTGAAACCTGCGAGTGTCCTACATAAATAAATAAATACATTCCTCTGCCTACCTCTTCGAGGATTACAGGCATGATGTCACGTTTTTTTGTTATCGATTAGTCCT
>DWME01005756.1:0-14488 GCA_018244795.1 Parelbella ahira ahira | reverse complement strand
GAGGGAGACCAAGGCTCATCTATCTCGACCAAATAGGTCGTGTTTTGACTGATGGAGGAGTTAGGAGTCTCCAAAACTGGCGTGTATGAATGGAGAGATTGATGAATATGGAAGACGCACGGCAGGTATGTAAGAATAGGGATATTTGGCACTCCGTGCTCTCTGCCTACCCCGTAAGGGACCTGGCGTGAAGATAGGTATGTATTATTAGCCTCCAAAACAACTATATGTATATGAACTTGCTCTTTTCATTGTCACATCCTTGCGAATGTTTGGTAGCATTCATATAAGTTGCTTTGTTTATCATATTCAGATGCTGGTATGCTCGAGCTGTTGTGAGTGGTACCACAGCTGGTGCGCGGAAGATGCAGGCGGCGGCGGCGGCTGGACGTGCGCCAGGTGTGTCTGGTGTGCAGCGTGTGCTCGGCCCGCCGCACGCCTACGTTGCCGCTCCTGTGCGCGCCACTACCACGCCGCGTGTCTACCAGCAGCACCGCCGGATCACCGAAGTGATTGGCCACAGGTAACATATCTCTCTACCTTAAGGATTTCTTATTTCATTGCGACATACTTTGTTAGGAACACTCCTTGGAAGTTATCTTCCAATGCATATTACTTTGATCATGATGGTAAAAGATATGAAAACAATGCTTTAAGGAAATTTCATGTTCAAAAATCCACATAAAAGCACCTGTGGTGATGTTACTCTTAAACATGTCTACACCAGGTAGTATAGGTTTGTTTAAAGGGTGGCATTCAATTTCAAATAGTAAACATGCATTAGAGGTAATTATTTTAAACACCACAATCTTGATCACATAACTGGTCATTATTAAAATAAGTAGATTAAAGAAAACTGTGAACTTGTTGTGACATAGTTTTACACTCAAACATTTTTTACTTTTAAGAATTTCAAGTGATATTCTTTTTTAACATTTATTCTTGCAGATATGCAGCACCTGCTTGAAATGCAAAAGTTGCGATAATCCTCGAGTAAACAAGTTCGTCGGTAGTCTACCTTTCTGTAGACCGTGCTTTAGACTACGTCAAAAAGGAAACTACTGCCCGTTATGTCAAGCTTGTTACAGGGACAATGATTTTGATAGCAAGGTGATTCTTTTGTTGAATTCTGAATTTAAACTTGCTCTTTGTAGGGCTATTTTTTAAATGTAATATATTTACTTCCATCATAATCCACAACATCAAAATATATTTTCACAGATGATGGAGTGTGGTTGGTGTGGCAGATGGGTCCATGCAAGTTGCGAAGGATTGTCTGGTGAAGACTACCAATTACTATCAGCATTGCCTCCATCCATTGAATACATCTGTTGTAAATGTATGCCTGATGATCCACCTTGGAGGAAAATGTTAACTGAACATCTCAAAGGAAGGCTATTGCATCTTTTAAAATTACTAGCCAAGAACAAGAAAGCTTGTGCATTATTAAAACTTACACCACACAAGAATACTCCAGTACCTAATAAGCCTTATAGGCTTATGTCTCCACAAGCTATAAGAAAATTGCATTTTGATGGTGGTGATGAATCCATGAAGAATACTACTGAGACAAAAGTTTATCGAAACACGGCCAGGGGTAGACGTAACAATAATTTCGTCCAGAACAAATTCGAGAATCCAAGTATGTCCCAAGTGTGGCATTGTTCGTCTTTACTGACAGATGTTGAAATGGAAAAGGAAGAAATTCCACATCCATCTCATAAAGTTGTAAATCTTCAAGAACCCCTAATGCAAAACAAGGAGATATGTTTTTCTACAAGTCTTTACAGTACTAAAACTGAGTTTGATACACCACTTGTAGAGGTTCATGAGAATTACCCACCTCAAATTAAGGCAGAAAAGGCAACTACAATGCTGCCCACACTACATGATGATAAGTATGAACCAATATCAGATGATGATGAGCCAATAAAAACCTTTGTTCATGGACGCAGTGAACAGGATTTGAGTCCTGCAGTTATAAGACATCCAGATATTTCTATTGATGATGCATTAGATGAAATGAGTCGAGTTATATCTCCTTCACTTTTACATGTTAAGAAAAGAGTCAATATGGATGAATATGTTTCATTAAAAGATTTTAATCATGACATGAAAGCAGTTATTGATAGAACATCAAATGTTGATCTTAAAACAATATATAAGGACTTATTTACTGAGACATTCCCTTGGTTTGACTGTGAAAATAATTGCCTGCAGCCTAACTTAGAGGTAGAGGGTGAACAGGATGATACAGAATCTGTAAAAGATCATGAAATGTCAGACACCAAAGGTATTAAAACTACAGTACAATCTGTGGAACGGCCTTTAGACCAAATTGTGCCAAAGTTGGAGTCAGGTGGACAAAAAGAAGAAGAGGAGATATTAGAATTTTATCCTATGATTGACTCACGAATTTGTGTATTGTGCAAGGCCCTTGGTGACGGCCCTCCGGCGATGGAGGGTAGACTGTTGTATTGTGGACAAAATGACTGGATTCACGCGAATTGTGCTCTTTGGTCTGCTGAAGTTTTTGAAGAAATTGATGGGTCACTTCAAAATGTGCATTCTGCTATCTCAAGAGGCAAAATGATAAAATGTGCAGTTTGTGAAATAAAAGGTGCTAGTGTAGGCTGTTGTGCTAAAAATTGCAGTGAGACATATCACTATGCATGTGCAAGAAATGTAGGATGTGCATTTATGGATGATAAAAGGGTATTCTGTCCCACTCATGGCAAAGATGTACCAAAAAAGTGTTTACAAAAGAATGCTGATTTTGAACTTACTAGACCAGTTTATGTAGAACTTGACAAAAAGAAGAAAAGATACAGTGAAATCAATAAAGTACAATTTCTGATGGGTTCATTAACTGTTAATAGTCTTGGAAAAATAGTACCATCAGTGTCAGATTATGAAGATTTTTTGATGCCAGTTGATTTCTCGTGCAGTCGTCTTTTTTGGTCTTGTAAAAAACCTTTAAAGATTGTTAGATACACAATAAAGACTAAACTGATTTTGGCTGAACCTCTGCCTGGATTTGACTTTGGTGTTAACATAACAGTGGACCATTCTATGGATATGCAAGTTGTAGACAGAGCTATAGCCGAGATAGGAGCCTGGCACGAAAGTTTAGAGACTGGGTCTGGTAAATCTGTTCTCATGCTCAAACATGATAAATCGCCTATTAAATTCGGTAACGTGGTGACATTGGAAGATCTAGCAGTGAAACAAGTTGTGGAGTTTCTACTAGATAATGTATGCAAACAAGAACAACAGGATGAAGATGAACCCCAAAATACAGCAGATCTCTTGCCTCCTGAAGTCAAAGATGCTATATTTGAAGATTTGAATCATGATCTTTTAGATGGGATATCAATGCAAGACATATTCCCAAAATTGATGTCATATGAAGATCTGGTGGCAATGGATTTAAAAAATAACGAGTTTTATGGAACTTTAAGCCAAGATGATAAATCTGATTCCCGCTCTTCAGATTTTATAGATGACCTCCTAAATGCCCGCTTGGAATCAGGAAACAAAGAATTAAAAAGAAGCAAATCTGAAATGTTGTTACAAAATCATAATTTCAAAACATTAACGACTGGGCGTGGTCAACAAAGATCGACTAGTTTAACATGGAATAACAAATTTGATACCAGCTTCTTATCGTCCACAATAAAAAGATGTAAAATGAACAAATCTTCAACGGTAACTGGTAAGTTGAGTCCTGTCCAAAGATCAACTATAGCGGAAAATCCATTGGAAACAATCAAAGAAGAGAGATCACATGAGAAAAAGGTAAAGGCAGAATCAAGTACTACTAGCCTAAATGATGAAGTACCACACTCATCAGGATTAAATTACCGTACTACATCACCTAAAGAAAAGGACGAAATAAGTAATGAAAAAGCAAAAACTGAAGGCTATTTCCCTGATGTAATTGATTTTTATACAAAAATACAATGCAGCCCAATTTCCCAACTAGATGGGGCAGCTGATTGGTCAGGATCCGAAAGCACATGCAGCTCACGCCCTGAAAGTCCTAATGATAATGACTTTAGCCCAATTCAGCAGCTAGATGGAGCAGAAGACAATACGGGCATTGATAATTTATCAAGAAATCAAACAAATCAATTTTTGTACAGAGCTAGTGGATCTGAAAGTACTTATACAGTAACTATTGCTGGAAATTCAATAAGTGGTCAACCTGAATTTGTAATGAGACCTTTAGATGATGGTTCCATGGTTGCAGGGCAGATGGAGCAGTTAGTTAGATGTGATAGATGTCAATGCACATACAGAAACAAGGAGTCCTATGACAGGCATATTCCTTCTTGTGATATGATGTCTACTAGTGAGAGTGAAAGTGAAAACCCTAAGTCACCTGAAAATAGAACATTGACAACATTACAAAACGCTTTCCAGGGAGCTTTCGCTCAGCCCATGATAATTCATGCAGGTGTTGTAAGTGGCACTGAAAATACTGTAAAGGCAGAAGGTATTTCTGCGAGACGTACGTCTATTAATACCAGACAAATTACTATTAATGGCACCATAGTAGAAACACCTTCACCTGGTCCAACCAATGAAATGACCATGACTATAACAGAACAAATGAAATCTGGGACTGTTATCTTTGATCAGAGTAAAACAAATGTCCAGGTGTCCACCAACCAACAAGTACTGTCGTCTCCACAAATCGTTGTTACTCCACAGATGTTGTTACCTCCCCCAAAAACAAGTTCAGCAAGTGGTCAAAAAATTATGACACCACAAATTATTACTCAACCAGGGATCTTACCCTATAACATTTGTGTAAAACCAGGTAACGGAACAAATATTCAACAAATACAAGGTGGAACAGATATGGCACAATTACTTTCAGGAACTGGTGGAATCCAAGTAATATCTTCAAATTCTAACCAAGTTCTCACAATACCTTCTAATCAGGCCGGAAATATTACACCAATGTATCAAGGGAAGAATCAAGTAACCAACTTCCCAAATATGGCCAGTGCATCATCAATCACTTTACCAGTAAATTCAATTCAAGGTATGCCTAATACATCAATTATCCAAAACATTCAACCAATGATTCGACCACAAATTCAAGGTAATCCAACAATTGTGATGCCAGCAATGACAGCTCAAAGATTGTCATCACCAAACTCTCAAACTAAACAGCAAATCATTATACCAGGAACACCACAAAAGTCACCCAAAAAGCAACCAGCTCCTGTTCAACCAAAACCTATTTTCCAAAGTACCAATCGTGGCCGAGGGCGAACAATGCCGAAGCCAACTACAATTAAGAGGCAGCAAACAAAACTGGAGAAAACATTTACAACAATTAACCAGTCTCCACTGGGACCAGGCAATACTGTAATACAACTACAAACAAACAACCAAACTGGACAGCCTTCAATTATTGTACAACCTGTTGCAAATCAGAACATAATGTCTTATGTAGAGGCCTTATCTCAGCAACAAAATCAAAATATGCAATACATTGCGACTATTGCACCCCAAGGAGATTTTAAAACGGGACCTACTCAGTTTATCTCTCAAAGTGGACTTGTGCCCCAAACATTTCAAATACAACAAACAGAATCTGGAGGACTAGTTGCTGTACCTAGTGGTGGAATCCCGGTATTACTGCCTCAAGGTAATGTAGGAATTTTGCCACAGGCTATTCAACAGGGCGCTACAATTTTGCCACAAGGTACAATACAAGCACAAGGAATTCTATCTCAAGGACCTAATGGAGCAACTATTTTGCCCCAGGCAATACACACGCAAAATGGTGCGACAATTATACCTCAAGGAGCTATTCAAGGACTAACCTCTGGAAATTTGACATCTCAAACAGCAACCCTTTTACCTAATAATACAATACAAACTGGTGCTACAGTAGTGCCTCAAAGTGGAATCGGAAATGGGCAAACTACAATTATACCTAACGCATTATCATCTCAAGGCAATACCCTCATTTCCTCAACACCTGGAACCACAATTTTGCCACAAGGAACAATATTGCCACAGTTTTGTAATGATCAGGTTTTGCTTGGATCTACTCCAACATTAGAGATGGTCACTGACCCTTCAGGGTGTATGTACCTTACGACCACTCAACCGGTATATTATGGTCTGGAAACTATCGTTCAGAATACAGTGATGTCATCGCAACAGTTTGTATCCACTGCAATGCAAGGAGTTCTAGCACAAAATAGCAGTTTTTCGGCAACAACGACTCAAGTATTTCAAGCAAGTAAGATAGAGCCAATTGTGGAAGTTCCCACAGGGTATGTCGTCGTCAATAATGTGGGAGACAGTGTTACTTCACAAGCTGTTTCGTCCACAGCTAATGTAGTTACAGCCCAAACAGTACAGTCTTCACCTCAAACAATTAAGACTGTTAAATCTGCTGTGCCCAATTTGACGCTACAACCCCTGCCTGACAAACAGCCAAATGTTAATCGTCAAACACCAAAACTTATACAAATGAGTCCAGTATCTATTGGAGGATCACAATCTGGCACTATTATAACTGGAAGGCAAAATATTAATCCTGTTACATCACAGATACATAGTATGTCTTTGTCTAATACGTCGCAAAATCTGCAGAGAACCAATATATCTAAACAAAACAATGTGTCCATGTCACCTAATGTAACTCTTATTTCGTCTACAGGCCAACCTCTAATGGCAATATCTCAGTCTGTACCGAATTCATCGACCTCATTTTCTATGCAGTCCATACCTTTATCACAACCAATAGTGTCAAGTTCCATAGCACCGTCTTCAAGTAAAATAAATAATAATATGAAAATAGAAAATTCACATGTAATTGAAATAAGTGGAAACTTGCAAGAAAGTTCGAATAGTACAAGTATGCCAACTATAAGTGTTACACAAAGTATAAAATCACCCACTCCTTGGCGACAAATGAGTTCAAGTAATACTGGTATATCTGATAATAAAATTGACATGCATAATATTACTATGAAGAACACCGCTACTTCAAGCAGCTCATCAGTTAATATTCAAAATAACATTGCTATTGGAAGACAACACCAACACAGTAATGATACTGAAAAACTAAACCAGAACTGTCTTCTGTCCGTATCCAGCAATGGAAATGCCATATCAGGCATTACTTCTCATCAATTTGACTCCAATTTAAATGTTACCCATCATTCATCAGGACATTCTTCATCAAACAACGTCATTCAAATTACAGCAGGAAATATTTATCCACCGACATCTATGACTAGCAACTTTGATGCTGATACGACACTGAAGTTGAGCAAGATTAATGCTCTTTCAAAGGCGGAAGGCGGTCATTTGAATTTTTCGCAAGAAATTATGGCATCACACTCTCATGTTCAAAATGACAAAAGTTTTCAAAACATGGGCCCAAGTGACAACAAACATAATGCAGATAGTATATCTAATCAAATCAATATTCATAAATTAAGCAGTTGCCAAGTGGTTGGTAATATGAATAATTCTCCGGCAATTAGCATAATACCTCACAATGTCATACGACCGCAAATGCAAAACAATCAAAACACAATTTCGGTACCCACTAACCAGAATCAAATGTGTTCAGGATCAAATATACCATCACATGGCCAAGTTCAAATATTAAATTCAGTTAATAATTCAATGCAAAATGTGAATATGTCATGCCAAGAAATGTCTATCAATCGTTCAAATGTACAGATAGCCAGTGAAAACAATAACCAACAAAACAATCAACAGAATGATATAATGAGTTCATCTATGAATACTACAAATATGACACATGGAAATATGCAAATGATGTCACATGAGAATAATCAACTCACTTCTAACCAAATACATATTATGAATGGACAGATCCAACAGCATAACCGCCAAATGGAAAGTACTAATCAAATAAATCAATTGAGTCAAGGGACATCCAATAGAACATTCCATGAGAATATAATTAATAATCAGCAAAGCCACAATCAATTAAATATGGTTCCTTCTAGCCGCAATACTTCCGATTCCAATAACCTTATAAATCAGAATATAAATATGCTTAATATGTCTAGCAATCATAATTTAAATCGTTCTGATCTTAATGATTTATCTCATATGCATATGAATCAACAGATGACAAACTTGAACAATATACAAAATAACAGGATGATTATGGAAAATATGCAAGGACATGGTCTCAATAATATGAATCACCAAATGCACTCAAATAGATCAATAGATGCCATGCATAATCAACAAATGCACTCTATGCAACAACTGAACCATCATATGAATAATAATAATGGTCGCACCCAAGTTGATAATAATATGCATTTGAATCAACAGATGTCTATGCAGCCAAATAGGCAACTGGATAATATGGCTCATCACCACCAACATCAAATGTCTAATGTTATGCAAATGCAAAGTAATCGTCCCCATATTGATAATAATTTAATGGGTATGCATCAACATGTACCTAACCAGATGCACAATAGACAATCAATGGATAATAATATGCATTTGCATCACATGTCAGGAAATGCAAATATGAATATGAATAACCAAATGGATAATACTAATGTTATGGCGAGTATTCATAATAATCGGCATGATAATAATTCCATGTCTATGACAAATCTAAACTCTATAAATCAAATACAAAATAATAGAAATTCAATGGATCATTCAAATCTAATGCAGCATCAAATGAACAACATGAATTCAATTAACAATATGAACATGCATAACAATATGCAAATCTCCAATACAAATCATCAGGCGATGAATAGCCCATTGATGCATGTTCCTAATATACCTGATATCAAAAATGAAATACAAAATTCATGCAGTGGCAGCTGTTCCAATAACTCTTCACAATTTTCAACCAATCAGTCTTTCGAAATATGCAGCAATATGAATTCCAATGCTACCATGAATGTCAATAATACTGGAAATATTATACATGGTATGGGCGTAAACAATACAAATAATATGGTAATGAATAATGTGAGTACTAATTCGATGTATGGAACCAACAACCAAAGTAACTTATCAGGACATGAGTTATTGATGAACTGCAATAACACACCAGATCATGCTGTTAACAGTTTGATGCCAGGTTCATCAAATCACATGATGATAAATAACTCACAACCTCATACAAATAGTGGACAAAATCAAATGTTAAATAATCAGTTGCCAAGTAACTCCCAAATCAACATAAACAATTGCAGTTTGAATGCAAACAACGCGACACAAAACCAATTATCCAATGTTGAACCTCAAATTAATAGAACATCTTTGCCAGCCAATGAACCACCTAAATTTGCTCAAGAAACTTTGAGAGGTAAAAATATTATGGGACCACCACCTACGCCAACCATGCCCATACCAAACATTCCTAGTAATGACTGCGCAAAAGTTAATATTGTAAGCAATGACAAGCAAAATCACACGATATCAGTCAGCAACCAAATTGGCTACCTACAGATGAATTCACAAAATAATAGGGTAATAAACCTTCCAGAAAGAAACAGAATAAATAATGCTAATCTCGATAACAATATAAATCAACATGTTCCCCAACAACATAATATTCGTGTGGTGACTAACAATAGCAACAACAACGTACCAGGAATTGCAACTGATCCATTAACTTTCCAACAAAAGAACGAAAATAATGGTACCATGATAAATGTACCATTCCAGGCTATTCCTAATAGTGCTCCTATGAATATAAACGTAAATTCAAGTAATAATACAGTGAATATCACAGTCCAAAATAACTTGGTGGACCCTAAAATTGCGTCGAAGGCAGCTACTGACATTAATTTCCCTATTCAAGCCAACACTAATCTGCTGCAAAATCAAAACAATTCGTCTAATATGATATGTATACCGGTTCAAAATAATACTATTAATTTACCTACTCAAAATAGTTCCAGTATTATGTTGCCTAAAGCGCCACCAACCCAGCAGTCTGGAATTCCTACTAATGTTGTCAATCCTATGTCGATGCGCCCAATGAATAGAGTTTTACCACTACACAGAGATGGTCAGAGTAAGAATTCTACTAAGACTACAACAAACAGGACACCTCCAGCACCCAAACAAAGACCAGTTAGTCATGATATGCCTGATCTAAACATAAAAGATGAAAATGTAGACAGTGATTTAGAGAAGGCTATTGAAGAATCTAAACGAATGATGGAATTAGAAAGAGCTAAAAAAGAAAAAGAGGAAAGAGATGCAACAAGAGCAATGCAGTTATCGGCAGAAATGCACCAAGCAAATACAAGTTCTGCGCCAACGGAAGCAGAAATGTCAAGAAATTTAGAGTCTGTCCAAAAAACACCTAAAATGTCATCATTGCCGTGTTTAGACACTGAAATAGAAACGGATCCGCAAAAAGTTCTCACAGAAAAAGATACGAATAAAACACCAATGACAGTGAAATTATCTAATCCGGCAACAAAAGTCATAAAAAGACCATTCACAGATAAAAGGTCAGAAAATAACGAATCAAGTATGGTTAAGAAACAAAACAAAATATTGAAGGGACATGAAAATAAGGCGTCACTTTCTAAACAAGTGCCTGATCCACCAAAAGACGACGGTCCGAAATTAGTATACGAAGTGACCTCAGAGGACGGATTTAATTACACTTCATCTTCACTAACTGATCTCTGGGCTAAAGTAATAGATGCAGTGCAAAATGCTCGAAAGCAATCTGGTCTCCCTCTAATCCAGTACAATCTTCCCTCTACTCTCTCTGGAGCACATTTACTGGGACTTAATAACAATGCCTTGAGATACCTTATTGAGCAACTTCCTGGGGTAAGTTCATAATTTGAAAGATTCTTAACATACTTTTCAATTATTACAGTTGATTAAATTGTACTATTGTTATATAATATTTTGTTTATTTTCCCAGGCGAGCCGCTGCACCAAATACAAAATACGCCAAGGCAGGCCACTTAGTAGCTGGGACAACAATTTAGATCTAAGTGAAGGTTTCAAAGAAAGTCCTTGGGGAAGCGCGCGCACCGGCCCGTTCATTAGGAAACAAAACCACGACATGTTTAGTTGGATGGCCTCTCCTTTCAGGGAAGAACCACCACCTTTCGGCGGCCAAGAAGGCGAAAGCTCAATTTCAAGGTGAGGATACGTATTCATTTGTTTTAAGCAGTTCATTAATATATTATTACACCATCCTGTCATATTCCGTAACATAGATGGATGAAATAATAATGTTACTGAGTAATTCTGTACACAGGCGACTGGCGACATTACCCCCGGCGATGAGATTTAGACAACTCAAAGAGACTTCAAAGGCTTCTGTGGGCGTCTATAGATCTCACATTCATGGCCGAGGACTATTCTGTAAACGAGACATTGAAGAAGGTACAGTTCTCTTGATATTAGTTTTTATGCTTTACTTGATTTAGTGCATAGTTTATATTATAGTCGATGGAGGATGTTTTTACCTAGTGCTATTTAAACCATATTGGATGAAACTTGAGTGCAATCGAATGCTGTCCTTTTCCAGGTGATATGGTGATAGAGTATGCCGGTGAAGTAATCCGCGCTGTTCTGGCCGACCAGCGCGAGAAGCGCTACGAGGCGATGAGCGGGCGGCGCGGCGTGGGCGGCTGCTACATGTTCCGCATCGACGACAACCTCGTCGTCGACGCCACGCTCAAGGGCAACGCCGCGAGATTCATCAACCACTCGTGTGATGTGAGTCCCTTTCACTGAGAAAACAGCTCTGCTACATAGTCACTAATAAACCTTTAACCAGTCGTACGATCTTAGTTTGAGATAAAAGTTAGCTTAGTTACGTTAAAATTGTCAACTAAATGCAACTAGATTTATGCATTTTTCTAAACACCGTGTTATAAATATAAAGCAAATAATAAATGTTCACCTATTGTATTAGTAGTTGATGTATTATTAAATTAATTCCTTGTTTTTGTTTTCCTTACAGCCCAACTGTTACTCGCGCGTGGTTGACATACATGGACACAAGCACATATTGATCTTCGCTCTGCGACGCATCACAGTCGGCGAAGAACTGACCTATGACTACAAATTTCCTTTCGAGGAAATAAAGATACCGTGCACGTGTGGCGCTAAAAAGTGTCGCAAGTACCTCAACTAACATTCGGACTTATTTTTGTGAGTGAGTGAGTTTGTGTCAATTATGCTTTACATTCACGTTTCCCGAGGAGTCTGAAGTGGTGTGAGAATTGTACATCAACAATGGACCGTCGTTTGCGAGTGTATTTAAACATCTAATTTAACATAAATGGCTATATGTAATAAACATTCTTAATGTGGCTTAGTTAACAGTTTTATAGTATTATATCATAAAGACAGATCCATTTCGCTATATAAAAATATAAATGTTTCGCATTCAAGTCAAGTTGTCTTAGACTTTATTTTCTGGATAGCATAATATAAGTACACTTAATAACAGAGTTAGATGTTAATCAACTTGATAAGGATATAAGATTTTGCTAGAATGGAAATATTCATTTACACATCTTATATGGATGTAACCTGTTGTAACATCATTAGAATTTTACGTGTCTGCAACACTTAAAATTTTATGAGATTGTGTGCCGTAAAAATACTGGGTTGAGCACAATTTTAAAATGTAAATATGTATGTATGACAATAAGTCACCGAATCACATATCGAGTTGTTCCCATCTCTATTGTTGACACCCCGGTGCCACTGGAGGGAGTTGGACGCAGTTTTCATGAATCTTGTTATGATCTCCTTCTTGAATCTGCCCAGTGTTTAAAATTTGTTAGAATGTATATTGCTTTTACTTAAGTATCTTATTTTGTGATAAGTTTTATCTATTGTGTATATAATTTAAGTTGTATTGTTTTAAGTTGATATGGACGGTAAAGATTAAAACGGCTTAAGTACAGACCAAGTGTCGTGGTGCACTTGGCCGGGATGTGATACGAGTTTAAACCCACGCGGGTGCGATAATGGTTAGTGCATAGTGTACATTGTTTTGTTCCTTGTTTGTTCTTATTTCTTCACTTGTGATCAGTTAAGTCTCGACTAACATAAGCGGTGTACATGTAAATAGTCGCTAGGTGGTAAGGTTTTTAATTTTTAATGAAATTAGTACATTCTAAAAAAGGGTAGCAAGTTTAACTTAAAAGTACAATGTTACTTTTTTGTAATTTTTTTTTGTTAAGTATTGTATGTATAGTGAAATTGTAAATAAGAGGAATTATCTGTCATAATAATGAGGTTAAGCGACAAATCGTTTTATTGTAGTCATAGTGGTAGATTCTACTCGATAGAGCATTACTTATTGTGTACATAATAAGTTATCGGTGTACGGGCGGCTCGGGGGCGGCTCGGGGCGGCGCGCGGGCCCGGCCGCACGACACCTTCATCGTGGAAATGCACATCTATTAGCTTTAATACATTTCAGCACAGTTTGGGTTTTAAACGCGTTTTTATTTGAATCAAATATGTTTTTTATTTTTTATTTTTTTATAACTGGGTGTTTTAGCCGTATATTAAATTTATACTAAGCATCACAATTTCATCACATAAATTTGTAAACATACCAGTGAATTCAATTCGATGTAACATAATTTTTAATAGTATATCACGTAGATGCCGAGACGCAGACGAGATGCGAGCGCGGGTGGTCGGAGACTGCGTCTAATAAGCAGTATTAATTAATTACATGTCCCTAAGTATTTTTAAAATCAATACAGCTGATTATTTTAAGCTATTAAAAATATTACAATACATTCATTAAAATACAAACCGCACCAAATGCCGTACATCTACAACTCTACTAACATAATATATTAATAAATATATGGTTTTGAATGTTATAGTTATCTTATACATAAATTGGACAATTTTCAAATTTTGTACTGATATTTGTTGTAAAAAATATATTTAACATTTTCATACTTTATCTGTAGAAAACACATGGTTTCCTTCCAGTACTATTGTATCAGAAAGTAGTTTTGGACGAAATGTTGTATGTAACCTTTGGTCGGAGTGTTAGGCTAATTGTAAGTTACAAGACCTATGAGTGCCATCTATTTTTAATAATAAAATGTCTCTTAAAATATTAATACAAATTTACGCTAGTTCGTCATCAAACGTTCTTGATATTCTAGAAGATTTTCGTATTAGTATTCTAGAAGATAACTATAACATTCTGGAAGATTTTCGTACGTCGTTCATAAGCTTTTACTTTTCATAGTCCGCTAAATACAATAGACTAGTCTTATATCATAACGTGGATCTGGCCATACGTTTAACAAGCCATGATATATTTCATAGATTCTCTACATTTTGATACAAGAGGTAGTCGATTAGTATACATCGATTAATGATAATAATAATAAAAAATTACAGATAATTTTATTGCTATGAATAATGATTATTGTCTATTTTAATGTTAGTTTTTGTGTCAGGTAGC